>JAJMSE010000010.1:0-231053 GCA_030558305.1 Pichia phayaonensis
CTATATTACAGTTAAGATTTATTTACTGATTTGATTTACATTTACTGCAGATCAAATATTTTTACACTCAACTCACTCATAACTAGTTTAAACTAAAGTATGTATATCGCTTAATGCAATAGGTTTCACTGCTAAAACATTTAATCCCATTTGAGAATCTATTAATATGACATAAGTAAAGACACATTCAATATAGTACAAATGGTTATGGTATGGTAGGTATAGCGCGTGTCGACCTTAATATATGGTATGCAGGATATTAAGTATGCGCTACCATCTCAAGAAAATCCAATAAAAACTAGCAACTTACAACTGTGATAAATTGTTGATAGTTGATCTTGCAACCACAAGCCTAAGAGTGAAGACGTATTATAAGTTCAATCAATAAACTAATGAATCTGACAGATTCTAAAATATGACAGACCATGAAATAATTCCAGATAGTAGAGCCGTAAACGGACATTCTATCAATGGAGACATAATAAATAGACATTCGCAATCACAATTGGAGTTTATTTACGAAGATTCACTGCAAAGGTTTCAATTCCAAGATGAATATTTACAAAAACTTAAGTTTTATGGATATTTGATTATTTTTGTAACTTGGTTTGGCTTCATTGTTACAATTGGGACAATTTTTAATTTATGGCAATGGTGTTTCAAATTAGATCAAAGCTACCTTGACTACTTAAATTCGTTCCCATGGATTAAAATTATAATAAATGACATAAAGGAGCAAAATAAAATCATTGATAATTATTACATCTGTATATTTTGTCTTCATTTTGTAATTTTATGGATATGGGCAGTGGTTTCTTGGATTAGTATGAAACTTTTTAGGCATAGTAAAGGTGGTGGTTCATAAACTTAATAAATAGTTCATTTCTTTTTTCTATTACATATATTCTATATACAGTGTATCTAAAATTTCGTGTACGTCTACAAGTTTGTTATTATAACATTTCCTTAGTTCAAACAATTTCAACAACGTGATATTTCTTACCGACTTTTAATAGTAAAAGTTTATCTTCAATAATATCATTTGCTAAATCAATCATATACTCTGAGTCTGAAACTTTACCTTCTTTTGTGTTACCAATATAGACTGATCCACCTTTAATCATTCTTTTCAATTCGGATTTGGATTTCTCCCCCTTGTGCAATTTATGTAATAAATTAACAATATTTAGAAGTGAAAATTCATCTCTAGAAATTTTGGTGACTAACTCGTGTTTAGCAAATGCATCTAAAATATCATCAGCCTTGAAATTTTCTTTAACATTTACTTTACTAAATAAAATTTCACTGATAATATAATTGCTTAAACCTTCGCCATCACCGTGGATTAAATCACACATTTCAATAGCTAAAACTCTTTGGCCTAATCTTGATTTTTTGTCATTATTATGAACATCAATAATTTTATCAATAATATTAATCGGAAGTAATGAAAATTTGTACAAAAATATTTTAATATCTTCATCAGTTGTATTATACATGAATTGATAAATATCATATGATGATGTTAATTGTTTATCAATGAAAATTGCATTACCTGCACTTTTACCAAATTTAACACCGTTTGAAGTTGTTAATAATGGAACAGTTATACCAAAAACTTCATCTTTATTTTTTGTTGCTTCGGCTCTTCTAATTCTATTAATTAAATCAATACCTGCAACAATATTACCATATTGATCATTACCACCAACTTGAATATCAACATTAAAAGTTTTGTTCAAATAATAAAAATCGTATGCTTGCAATAATTGGTAGGTAAATTCATTAAATCCAATACCTTGTTCAGATTCTAATCTATTCTTGATTGAATCTCTACTAAGCATTTGATTAACACGAATATGTTTTCCATATTTTGCCAAAAATTCAAGCATACCCATATCTTTCCACCATTCACGGTTATTTTTCAATTCTTGTGATCCTATTTGCAAATTGTTGATTTCAGGATTTCTACTTTTACCATATTCAATACCTTTATGGAAAAAATCTAAAAACTGTTGTGAGATTCTGCTAACATGATCTAATCTTGTATTATTTGCCATTGCTGACCTTTCTGTTGTTCTTCCTGAAGGATCACCAACTTCACCAGTTGCACCACCTATTAATGGAAAAATTCTATGACCACGTAAATTAAAATGAAGTAAAACCATTAATGGTAATAGATTACCTAAATGCAATGATTTAGCGGTTGGGTCTGCACCACAATATAGGCCTAATTGTTTGTTTTCTGCATCTTTTAATAGTTGTTCTTCATTTACACAAGTTTCAACTAGACCTCTCTTCTTTAGATGTGTCAAAAGTGGTTCATTATAATCTTGTTTAAAATCGTCCTCTGTAACTTTAATGTCATGCTTATTTAAAATTTGCGAAATCGACAGTGAAATCTTTAGTTGATTTAAAGTTGATAATTTCCTTTTCAGGGTAAAACTAATTATGTTTCTCCGCAGCATGGCTTGTGGTTTTAAACATTTGAAATTTCAATGAAAGACTATGAGTCTTTTTTGTTCACAATAATTTTGAGTACCTACCTCTTCCGCGTTTGAACAGAGGAATTTGTAAAAGTCGTTCCTAGAAAGACGTAGTATTTGCTAAAACGTTCCTGTTAAGACCAGATATAAGATACAAGCAGGAATCTAAGGACAAATAAGTAAATACATCTACTCATCTCTACACGTATAAATAGGGGTCCTTCCACCTTATATTTACCAGTTTATAAATACACTTTATAATACTTTATAAGTAACCGATCACGTTATAGTTTATAGCGCAATTTAAAGTTTTCACTTTTTACAGAATTCCATCACAAAAAAGTATTTTCGTGAAAAAAGTTAATTTATCTTTCCAAATGACTTTACCTAGAAAAGCTAAGGCATATATATCACTATTAATTAATTTACATTTCACAAAAATCTAAAAAATATTTACAAAATTATTTTCAAGAATCAACTTTGTTGACCTTGAGAGGCGGTTGTGTACTAGATTCTTCGTTTGCTTCCTCAAGTTTTCTCTTCTTATCTTCTAAAATTGCTTGCTGTTCCTTGGTCTTTTCAGAAACGCTTTCTAATGCTCCTTTTATAACTTCCTTACCATTAACACCATCAACTTTTCTAAAAAATGGCTGTAATCTCCAATATGGAACTTCTCTATATCTACCTCCCCATTCTTGTACTTCGCCAATTTTGATTGAATCTAATTCTTCAATATTTTCCTTTCTAAAAATTTCATCAACAATATTTTCCATCATTACAACAACTTTTTCAATTTCTTCAAATGATGAATTCTTGGTGAGTTTTGCAATTTCAGTTCGTACCTCTGTATGATATGGTAAAAATGTTTTCAATGCTTTAAACATATGAGTTTTCATACATCTTTTAGATTCTGTACCTTTACAAGATTTAACAACATCCAAATACTCTCTCATAAACTTGTCAACCCTCGGGAAAAGTTTTTCTTTATCATCAGACTTTGACCAAAAAACACCAGGGTTTGATAAATTACCCTCAGCACTCATGACTGCATCACAATCAATTTCTTTAATACATCTGTCGATGTCATCAGGATATAAAATATTACCATTTGAAATGAATACTGTACCTTCAGGTAAATTCTCTCTTAAATAATGAACCAATTTCCAATTTGCCAGACCTGTCTTTTGACCTTTCATATCTCGTGTTCTACCGTGAACTGTCAAAAATTTTGCACCTGCAATAAGACATAATTTAGCATATTCTAAAGATTTTGACCAATCATCAAACACTCTAATCTTTGCAGTCACTGGCAGCTGATCTCCTAATTCAACAGCTAATTTATTAATCAATTTATAAACTAGATCCCATTCTTCCATCAAAAATGATCCATAGTGACCCTTTTTAGCTATACCTTGGGGACAACCAAAATTAATATCAATTGCGTCACACTTACCAACAACATATTTTGCAGCATCTAACAAAACATCTGGATCATTTGCGCAAAATTGAATGATTAATGGTCTATCAATACCTGGTTGACCATCCATTTCACATAAAAATTGATCTCTAAATTTTTTATCTTGACTAAATAGTCTTGAGTGTAACATTGGTGAATAACATAATTCTGCACCATATCGCCTTGAAATAATTCTCCAACCAAGTTCTGAACCATCAACCATTGGTGCAACGATTTTCGTTGGTTTACCAAGCTTAGCAAATAATTCACGACCTTCTTTAATTGATTTTTCAAGATCAATATTATTTGTAATAATTTTATTAATATCTTGCACTGTCATAGTTGTATATTTTCTTCTAGAATTAAATGTGACAAAATGTTTAGTGAAGTTACTAAACAATCTCATTAACAACAATTATGTCTAGCAAAAACAAAAAGAAAAAAGCTGATCAAATGCACCTCGATAAAATTCTAAAAAAAAAATCGTTCTTTTTCAAGATGAGATTCCCAAACTGGTAGTCGTCCCAAACGAAATGCTCGTCTCCATATAAAACTCAACTGGTGGTCCTATGAGAAGGCTGATCATCATCCATACTAGCTTGTAATCGTAAAAAGGTACAGCATTTTATACAATTAGCTAGTGAAAATTTATTAAATTAGCAGCCTGTTATATGATTTAACGATGACCAACTTTTCTTCTGGAACTATTGTAATCATGCATTTTCACTTAATTAACAACCAAAAGTTATACGTAAACCAAATACAATAATATCATTGACAAAATAATCCAATATACGAGATATAGTATTAACTTGTCCTATCTTACTCAAGTACTAAATGCGCAATATGTCCGTCGCACTTCAGACTACTTTACGTAATCACTTTAAAATTGTGTCTACCTTTGTTAAACCTAACCTGATACACCTATACTGTTGTAATGCATTAACTCTGAGTATATGATCCATATTGATTAGATAAATCGGTGGTTAAATAAACTATAAAAAAATACAAAAATACAAATAACTGGAAAACTATGTCTCCATATAAATACTAATCTAATGTGTAATAATTATATAAGGGAATAGATATGAGTTATCGAATAAGAGATAACAGATAGGAGATAGCGGATCACAAACAACAGATAACAGATAACAGATAATAGATAAGTTATTATATGTCTATTGGTCCATTTGTTATCGGGCGCTCTGTTATCAGTAAGGCATTCCTTTCAACATATACACCATAGAGCTATACAGAAAAAATATCTAGTCGCCCAAATATTTACAGGAATGCTTTAAAAATATGATTTCGATATTGAAATTTTAAAAATTGAAAGTGTGGCAAAAACATCTTGAAAAAAAGCTTAACTAGCCCCAATTTTCTATTTTTTCAACAATCATAAAATCAGAAACCCTAATTGTGATACTTAATTTTGATCATAAGGTCAATACGTACTATTATAAATAAAAACTGAAGAAAACAAATTGATGTTATCAATTTTGTTACTAAAATTGTAACTTCAAATTAAAACACAACATTTAAAATTGTCATACGCACAACATGAATATCTTGGACAAGTGGACTAGAATTTCAAATTTTCTTTTTCTCTTCAATCTTTGATCATGAATCTACAGACTATCAGCTATTAATTTTATATACGCAATATTGATAGTACTATTAATAAAAAAGGAATAAACACACATAATATATAAATACAATAACAAATTTATAAAGTGAAATGACAAGAGCAGGAAGTTTTTTATTTATTTTTTTTTACGTTGATTTTTTGAGATTCGAGGCTGGTGAATTTGAAGCACTCCAAGTACTTGTACATTTATGAATATGTATTGCCCTTGCTTTTAAAGCTTCAGCAAATAATAGGGCGATTGGCCAAACTGGCGCATCAGCTAAAATTCTAACACCTAAGGATAGGCATCTTGCACTTAATCTACCACTTATTATAATTTCAGCAATTGGTTTTAAATCTCCTGGTTCTAAAGCCAATCTTGCAATTTCATCATCCAAAATATCAACATCAAGTGCACCATTTGCTTGGATTCTCAAAAATTCAGAATAAGATTGATTATTTGTACCAATTGGTAACAGATTCTTTTCAATTTTTTTAAATATTTTTTCAGCTCTCAGCCATAAAACACGATCTGCTGTAGTAAGATTTGTGACTTTGTTGTCTTCACCAGAAATAAAATTATTAGCCCAAATTTCTGTGGTATGCAGATATTCAGAAATTAATAAAGTTGAAGTAAATAAACAGGTTAAAAAGAAAATTGGTGTCCTAATTGAAGTTTTCTCTGCATCATTAGTAATTGAAATAATTTCGATCCATAGATTAACTATATCAAGAGAATAATTCACAGAATCTCTTAAAGCTTCAACATCATAAGTTAATTTTTTAATTGAATTGTTCATTTCATCCCAGTTTCTATCCCAAACATTGGATAAAACTTTTGAAATTGGTAAACATTTATTAATTTTTGCAAATGACAATAATGGTAGTGATAATTTTAATGAACAATTACTGTTAATTGTATGAACATTTAGACCTCTTGGAACTAACAATCCACCATTTCTAACATAACAACTTTCCCAAGTTTTCAATAATGATTCGATGTAAGGTCTTTGTTCCAATCTCCACTGAGCTAATTTTGCACCTGGAGTTTTATCTTCTTCATTTTCTAGATTAAGTGATTCTGTATGAATATATTCATTTAATGTCAATAACAACGATAACATTCCTCTTAGACCGATATCTTTATCCAATGATAAGTTTTGTAAATTCCTCCATAATTCTTTATAGGGATGTCCATTACTTAATCTTATTAATGAAAATTTAGATGATATTATAATGTTCTTTTTGTTTAATAATAATATCCAATCTTTAAAAGTTTTACAATTCCAAAGATCTTCTTCAAAACATGGTGATCCACATTCAATTTGATTTGCTGACATTTCAACACCTGAATCTGTTAAACAACCATGTAAAACTGTTATATAATGCAGGACATGGACAGTTCTAATTCTTGATTGAGCTAAAATAAAATATTTATAACATGATTCAATCAAATCCATATTATTTGAAGTTGAAATATCTTCACTTATTGATGGTGGGAGAAGTAAACTTTCTAATGGCATATCTAGTTTAGTTGTTTTTATTAATGAAACCAGAGAATTTAATTGTCTTGAAATTAATTTTGTGATTTCACTATCATTATGGAACATACCTAAAAACATATGTAAAACTAAAGCTTGTGTAATATGTAATGGTATATCATTAAATTTATGCAGCTTCATTTGAACTTCCATAAAATTATGAATTAAAAATCTTGAAAAATTAAATAATGTAGAAGAATTTCTTGCATGAAATGAATATAATGCACCAACTGCTGCCATTGATAACATAAGTGGAATTTGATCCAGATTATTTTCAATTTTAAAAGATGGTATATGAACAAATGGGAAATATTTATTAAATTCTAAATCATATAATGCTAAATAATGATTTAAATCTTCCAATTGAGGGAATTGTTGTTCCTTCAAATTATATTTCTTCATAATGTAATCCCTAACAGATTCTGAACAACGTCCTGGTATAGTAGGATTTTGATAATGATGTGGTATATCTTTGGATAAGTCGATTTGTCTTGATCTGAATAAATTTTTTAAATCATTTGTATTTGAAGGTGAAATATTCGAACCTGGTAAAAAGTTTTGAGAATTAAATGTATTTGCTGTATTGATAATAGTAGCTGATGGTGAATCAGTAGTATTTTCTGGAGTATCTGTAAATCCAATATGGTCAGAGATAGCAGGGAAATTTGTTTCAATAGGAGCATTTATAAATCCATTAAACCAGTCGCTATCTGAAGGTTGTGATAAAACTTTTTCAAGTACCCTATTTGGCTCAGGATGTGATAACACTTTTTGTAATGCTAAATCTGAATTTGGATGTGATAGGACTCTTTGTAATGCAGCACCAGAATTTGGATGTGATAAAACTTTTTTCAAAGCAACACCATTTGATGGATTTGATAGAACTTTCTGTAAATTCAAATCTCTTGAACTTTTTGAACCAGGTTGGTTAGGAATGTCTTTAGTTATATGATTATTAATATTAACATCATTATTGTTGCCATTAGGAATTATTGGAGTATGGGCTGAATAATTTAAACCGGAAAGATCAATACCTAAATCTTCTAGATCTAAATTATCTAGCAGATCTAAATCGATATAACCTAATTCAGAGTTTGGTTTAAATTGCAGTTGAGGTGATGAAAAACTAACCTGTTGAGGTGCTTCTTTTTCTAATTCAGCCATCAGTTTATCATGCGGTATTCTTGTGTCAGGTAAACCAGTATACGATGAAGACGCAGCAGCTGAGAATGATGCATGTCTATGATTTCTATAACTTGAACTATGATCAATATTATTACTGTTATTATTATCATTATTATTATCATTATTATTCAAAGTATTAACATCAACTTCATTTGAAGGTTCAAATGAGTACATTGCTTGAGGATTATCAAATTTGAAATTTTCATTATCACTATCTAAATCAGAATCTAATTCATCCGAATCAATGTGATAATTGTTGAAATTCAAATTATCTTTATTATCACTTGCACTTGACATATTTTTAGTACTATTCTGTTGACTTTCAGGGGTTATATTATTAATATGAGATTGATTTGAGGCCGTTATAGTTGTTACTACATCTGGAGAAAACATTATACCATTAAGAGAATTAGGAGAATGATATATACTAGGGTTTGTAATATTAGTACCAAGTATATTTGTGTTAAAAAAATTCATCTGGTCTTGTATTGAATTTATTGGATTGTGGTGCATATTATAAATATTTGTAGAATTATGGATGTTATTTTCAAAAGTTTTAGGTTCAGAGTCATTGTTATTAATATTGTTATTGTTATCGTTTGGATTTATTGGCGATATCGAAGAAACATGCCCATTCGATGAGCTGCTTGCAATAGAATAAGTATTTTCCATTGAACTTGTATTAAATAAAGTTGGCTTATTATCATCAAATTCAAAATCAAAGTTTTCCTTTTTGCTAGTTTCTTCATTTAATGGCAACTTCGCACTTGTATTATTTCGCACGATATTGATGTTATCGTTAAGGTAATCTCTAACAATTTTGCCATCAGCTGATAAAACATTCTGAGCTTTACCTTTTCTTTGTATGTTGGTTCTATTATTAGTTGGTAAGGATGCATGTAATTTTTGTTGATGTCTTAAAACCAAATCTCTTCTAGCAAAACAACGACCACAAGCTGCACATTGGAAAGGTTTTTCATTTGTATGTGACCTTTCATGTCTTTTTAAATGTTCCAATCTTGCAAAAGCTCTTGTACAAACAGAACATATATGAGGCCTTGGTTTTGTTGAGGTTCTGGCGGATTTAGCTGATTTTGATGATGCAACCTTCTTTAAAGGTACACCAAAGTCAGAATCGTTGTCCACATCGTTATCATTATCAACATCATTATCAATATGATCGCCATTGTTATTTTTATGAGCAGTCATTGCATTATTGTTATTGTCAGTATTTATATTAATCTTTGCATTATTTGAATTACTCCTAGACCTGTTGTCTATTATAGGAGATTGGGAATTATGAGAACGCTTGTTTGAAGTTGAGAAAGAAAGAGGTATTGAGCCTGGATTTTCCATAGTTGGACAGAATAAAAAAGGCAAACGAGAAAACTGGCGGAAGTAAGATATTCACCAGTAGTGTAGGTAGCAGTGACAAAGGAAGGGAAGCGGTAGGGGTGTGAGTGGTATAGGATGAAGAGAAGGTTTGGAAAGCAAACTCGAAAAGCTCAGCTCGGGAGATGAAGCTCAGAAACAAGCTACTGTCGATTGTACTCAAAATAGAAGAAATTACGAGCTGAAGCTTCATGACAAAGTAAAAACAAAAAAATTAGTATAAAAAAAAGGAAGGCAACAACGTCTTCCGCGGCACGACAACGTTCTTGTTGTAAGTTGGGGAGGCATTAACCCCAGCCTTTTCGCCGCTGTGGGTCATTATTTGGTTTTCTTTCGCTTTTTCCTATTTTATTTCTGTTTTCCCCGGAGTCCCCTGCGCTGACCTCTTCTGCACGGTGTCCGACATGGGGTTATGCGCGCGAAAAATGATGGGGGCGCCCTTCGAAGGCGACGGTCGTCTGTTCGATCCTGGCCCAGAACAGAAGTCAGCGATTCTGGCACTTTCTGTTTTCACATTCTTTGCAAAAAAACACCTCGGGAATAGTGCCAAAATAATAAAAAATACAAATAATAAAAAATGAATAACGTGTGTGAAAATCGGGAAACAGAGGACAATTGGCAGCAGAGCATGTTTTTCAAGTCTATTCGGTGATATGTGTTTTGTGATTTGCGAGCTTCTTGAATTGGTGTTGCTATCAGTAACTAGTTTGGAGACTTTCCATTCTTTGATAAACCTTTTCCAACCGCTTTCTTCCCACGACAACGTCACAATGTTAAGAGCTTTGGGATTCACCTCAAGCTCCCTTTCTCAAGAGGAAATCAACAAAAAAATCGCAAATCAGGCGTTACAACTGGAAAAAGCCTTAAAGGCAATGGATTATGTTTTAGATGACAGGGCATCCGAAGCGTTTAAACTATTAGATGATCATGAAAATATCGCAATCTCTCAATTAGCTTATGGTGTTGTCCAATTTTTGGAAGCAACATTAGGTTTTGAACCTGAAACCATGAAGAAAGCTTCCGAAACTTTATCAAAGGCTGAGTCAATGACGTGGAAGGAAAAAACTTATGCTGAAAAACACCGTGTCAAATCTTCTCAAATCTATCCTCCTGGTACTGAATTTGCTGTTGCTTATGCAGAATCTAATTTATTGAATGCTTTATTAATGTTATTAAGTGAAAACTTCATGGAAAGTGCAAAGGCTTTGTTGAAATTAAGAAGAGCCTACCAGACTCTGGATTCGATTAGTAGAAATTTGAAAACTGACTCTGATGCTTCTTCTTCTGCATTGGCTGATTTAGATAGTTATTCATTACATCATTCCAAATCAAATTCCTTTGTTGACTTACCCTTACCTTCAACTGGTCAAGAATTAAAAGATAAAAAAATAATCGATGATTTAGATAAGACTTATCATATGCGTTTAGAAAGAATCAATGGTTCACATATCGGTAATCCTCCAGTTTCTGCTTCCTTAAGATCCGAATTAGGTTTTAAAAATTCTGAGTCTTCCAGAGCAAGCGATCTTGATGTTTTAACATTTGGTAATCCGGATGTTTCTTCAGTTGATGAATATATTCATTCTGGTGTTAATTTATGTTTTGGTATTTTACAAGTTGTTTTGTCCTTAATCCCACCTGCTATCGGTAAAGTTTTATCCGTTGTTGGTTTCAAAGGTTCAAGAGAAGCGGGTTTACAAATGGTTTGGAATGCGGCCCAAGAACGTAATATTCATGGTGGTATTGGTTTACTAGCATTACTCGTGTTTTATGACGGTCCATTTCAATTTACAGATGTTGATTTTGATATTCCATCATCAACTGAGTTAAATTCAAATACGGTTTCAACTACGAATAAAGAACAATTTAACGAATTGAAAAAAACAATTACTCATGCCTCAAATAAACAAGAAATTATTGAAGAAAGAATTAAATTAGAAAGAATGGCAACTTTAGGACAAGGTGAAACCTTACTTCATCCTGGTGAAAAATTAGTTAAAGTTTTATTACATTCAAGAGCTTTATTCCCACATAGTAATTTATGGTTATTACAAGAATCCAGAATGTTAGCGTCAAGAGGTAGATTACAAGAATCTGTTGATTTAATGGATACTGCAAAACCTTCACAAATGAAGCAAGTTGATGCATTATTAGGATTTGATAGATCAATGATCTTAGTTTTCATGCATAATTTTGATAGAGCATCAAAAGATTTCCTTGATTTAATCAAAATTAATTCATATTCTCATGCTTTATATACATGGTTTTCAGGTGCATGTTATCTTGAAGCTTATAGAATGTGTAAGACAGGATTAATTCCAAACGATTCAGATGTTGATCCATCCAAGATTAATGAATATGCAAAATTAGCAGATAAGTATCTGAAGGATGCACCACAATTGGTAGGTAAAAAGAAATTTTTATCAAAAATTCCACCATTTGAAAAATTTGTTCTAAGAAAATTTAAAGAAATTGAAGATGTTCATAAAGCAAACCCTAAAGTTCCATTTATTGATTGTATTCAAACTTCCTTAGTCCATGAATTAGCATATTTTTGGAATGGTTATAATAGAATGTCAACTGAATGTTTAGAATTATCAATTAAGTTATTAGGTTATTCATCAACCTCATCATCCTCCTCCTCTTCCACCGCATCATTATCAAAAACTTCATCAAATATTTCATCAACACTTTCAACATTATCACTTAATTCCAAATCAGATTCGACTTCAGCATCACCAATTCCATTAACATTACTGAACAACGAAACAAATTCAACATTTGCAAAAGTTGGTGAATCCAATGAACAAAGATTAATTCGTATAACATTACAATGTTTATCATTAAGAAGATTGGGATATATTAAAGAAGGTTTAGAAATCTTTGATAAGAATGTTATAAATAGGTTGGTATTATCCGATGGTAAAACAACCACCAAATTAAACAAAAATCCATATTTGTATCCAACTGCACTTTATGAACGTGCATTATTTACTTGGAAATTAAACTCAACCAATGGCCTGCCTGAATGTATGAAATGGTTGAAATTATCTCAAAATTATCATACTGATGATTATGAATTGAGTACAAGAGTTAGTATGAAAACTAAAGCTGCAATTGATAGATTAGAAGATTTGAATTATTAATCGATACAGTTTCTTATTTTATATTTCTTTAACGATTTGAATTTTATTCTCTTATGTTTTATACCTAGTTTTATGTTTACATTTATACTTATGCTTATATTTCACATTTTTTTTATAGATGTCTTACAATTAACAAAATTTATGATATATTATTATTAAAAAAAAGGGGAAAAAGAAACGCAATTTTTTTCCCTTAAAAGTTTAGTTTTTACAAATGACTTATATAGTTTAGAGTATTTGGAAAAAGAAAACTTCAACTAAAAAGAAAATATACATTATCAGATTTGTTGATTGGAATTTGAAAGCGTTAGATTGAAATTCATTATCATCATCTGGTAAGAAAATATCACTATCTCTATAACTAACGGTATCTTGTTGTAAAATTTTTTCATTGAATTCACCATCTAATAATGATTTAATCATGCTTGCTCTTCTTAATGCATTTTCTTTTAACCATTGCTTTTGTTTGTTCGTTTTGATAGAATTTGGATTTAAAGTTTCTAATAAATCTTGATGATGATTTAAAGTATATTCATCCGCTGGTTCATTAATTTCTGTTGCACCTTCATCAGAATATCCAGAAACAGAATTTGCTTCATCTGATGCATTGCCAAGACCAAATTCTTCATATGATAAACCTTTGGTGTTATTTAAAATAGTTGCTGCATCTTCAGTTTTCCAATAATGCAGAACATCATCCATCATAACCCTGAATTTTCTTAAATCTTTATCTGAAGTATTTTCCACATGTCCATGTTCTTCGTCATCATCATTATCATCATCACAATCATCTTCATTACCATGTAATTTTCTCTTAATTTTATCTAATAATTTACGAAATTTACTACAATTTGAAGTTGCTAAAAATCCTGCCCATTTTTCCTTCCCAATTTGAAGATAAACACTTAGAGTATCTTTTAATTTTTCAGTACCATCATGATAATCAGCTTGTATACTATCATGACTTTCTTCCAAATCTTCATTTTCTTCTGAGTCTATACTATCACTAGTTTCCATATTTATATTTTCCAGGGGATTATCGTAATCCTCAACAACGAGATCAAACAAATAACTAGATGATTGATCAAAGACATGATCATTATCATCATTGTCATCGTCATCGTCATCATTATCGTCATCTCGTTTTCTATAATGAAACTGTGGAACAGGTTCGAATGATTCATTAGATAATATAATTTGACCATTGGGTAAATTGTTTAAATGTTTAACACTTAATGCGTTCGAATTTAATATAAATATTGATAATTTAAATATATAGCAAAGATTAACCATTATGTAAGTTGGATGCACAAAGAATAAGGACAAGAAGAAAGTAAAGGAAGCAAAAAACAAATTAATAGAGAAAAGTTAGTAAACAAACAAGCAAAAAAAAAGAGTCCCCTTTATTGTGCCTTTTTCTATCAAAATTTTAACCATATTAGGAAATGTTGGAAAATAAATATTCAAAAACAAAAAGTCGCTATTATGTATTTCTTTCTATTTTAGAACAAATCCTCAAAAGATAAACCATTTTGACCAATTGAAGAAAATAACTCATCCAGATCTTTAGTTAGGAATATGTCTTCAAGATATTTATTGCTTTTATTGTTAATGTTATCATCATTATCGTCGTTTCCATAATTATTGGAATTCCTATCATTGTAAATATTAATATTTACACCATTAGGGATACTGTTATAATCATCATTGACAACGGCATTATTATTATTATTATTATTATTATTATTATTATAAGTATTACTATTATGAGTATTAATATTATTATTATTATCATCATCATCCATAACACTACATAATTGTTTTAAAGTGATACGATCTTGACCGTAAGTTGGTTTCCCATTTGAACATAAAAATGTAAATTTTGAATATATGGATGGAAGCCATTTTTCATCTTCAATACCAATATTAGATGTAATATCGAACACTTTGTAAGGATCAATTTGATAGATTGAAATTGGATTTAACCTTTCATTGGCCGGAATTTCGAAATTTATTATAGATTCAATATTAAAAGTATTTAAATTAAATAAATATTTTTGCATCCAATGTGGTTGATTTAAATAAGTGGTAACTTTATAATTTTCGATATTTGTCAAATTAATTAATAATTCAAAATTATTAAAATTCAAAAATTCGAAATAATTATAAAGATCCATTTGATTTGAAAAATCTAGATCATTATCTTTTAATAAATTGAAAATAAAAGCTTCAGATTTCAAAATTCTCCAAGAATAAAAATATTTTTTTGATAAAATTTGAGCACAATAAAGTTGAATATTTGAAATTAATTTAAGAATGATATTAGTATTAAAATGTTGAACAATTTTTAATAAATCCATATTTGGATAAGATTTTGAAAGTTTTAATTTTTCCAATAATAACTTTGATCTTATAAAAGTTGAAGAAAAGAAAAGCAGATCTTTATGTAAAAAAACTTGAATTATTGAGAATAAGAAAGAATCAAAACCAACACCAATATATTTATTAGTTTCAGTAATTAATAAATGTAGATTTGATAAGGGGTACATCCAAATACTTAAAATTTTATTATGAATGAAAAAACATGCATCAAAATTTTTAATTTTTTGAAAATGATAATATAAATGCACATAGCAAGGTTTTAATAAATTAACAACATTAAAATAAATAATTAAATGTTGAACTTTAATGATTTTATTATAATAATCATTTAAATGATCTTTTAATAAAAGATCATTGAAGGAATTAAAATTTGATTTTAAATCATTTTCTAAATCGGATAATAGTTGGAAACATTTACCAATTTGAGGATTTTCCTTTAAATTTGAGAATAAATTAGCTAACTTATTCATTTTCGATTCAATTCTAAATTTTAAATTCATTAAATCGATTGTAATTTTTTCTAATTTTAAATCATTAATATTTGAAATATCATCAATAAATTCAGGTAATTTAGTATCATATTGAGATGAATGTATATTATGTAAGAAACTAGTTTGAGTGAATTGAGCCGAATCTAAGGAAAGTAATCCATACCAAATTTTTCTTCTTAAAAGGGCCAATTGAGGTGAACAAAAGGAACCGAAATTATGAGGATCTCTATTTAAACCTGTTAGATTTGCCACTTGAATTATTAAAGTAGTATAAATTTGAGCATCACCATCAATAAAAGGATCACAACCATTAAGTTTTTGATATTCTTTTAATAATAAACAAAATTGTAGAATGATTAATGAACATCTTCTCAGTAAAACAAATTCATTTAAACATAATTTTGTTAATTTAATTAAATATTCGGAACTAGTGTATGACAACATTCGATTAATTTCATGATCGTCATTTGAAGCATAATCATCATGATTATGTGAATCATCAAAATAATTTTCAAGTGAATCATAAGACAATTTAATAACCAATAATAAAATACCAACAACTGCCAAATCTGGATGTTCATCAACCACCAATTTAGTAACTTCTGCATCCTGTGAGGTGTTATCATATTGGATAATTCTTTCAACATCGTTAATAAAGGAAGATTCATCAAGATAAGGTAGGAATGGATAAATAAATTTGAAGAATCTTTTAATAAACAAATAGATCAATTTTTTAGTAGGTAGAACATCCACTATTTTAATTAATAAATCATCAAGATTGGAATCTTTATGTTGCATTTGAGTCGTCGTCGTTGAACCAATAGGTTGTAAATCCGGTTTACTACCAGTCAGTTTTGACTTCATGAATTTATTTATAATTGTCTTCCGTGTTCCTATAGCTGCATCTCTGACTGGAGCTGAGAATGGATCTTTTTCTAAAAGTACAATCCAAGAAAAGGGGCCGAAATAGTTAAACAGGGAATTAAAGTAACGAATTGGACCGATATTTTGCTGGACCAGAACGTGATTGTTTTTATTTAGTTTCAAAAACAGGCATAAGTTGTCGGCAACCGAGAGTGGGGATGGTTGATAAGGGTTGGTGTTGGAGTTAGTGTTGGGATTAGTGTGATGAGTGATGTTGATATTATTTTGTTGTGGATATTGATTGTAAGGTTGATATTGTTGATATGGCAGATTATAAGGAATATTATAGCCATGATGATTGCAAGAATGGCTGTATGCGTGGCTATAAGGATGGTTATTTCTGTTGTAGAGATTAGGTATGTTGAGGATACTACGAATTGGATTGGAGATGCCCGTGGAGTTTGGATTGGCAGGGGAGATCGGAGCAATGGGGTTTGTGAAATGGGTGGGTATTTGTTGTTGAGGTAGATGATTAGTGTTAGGTGGAGTAGGAAGATTAGGAGGAGGATTGTGTTGATAATATGGAGATGGAGATGGAATTGAATGGGTTGGCTGAATTGAAATGGGCGATGCGTTGGTACTAGTGTTGTTACTGCTGACTGTTTCTGAGTTCTTGACGGTTGTGTTTGGAGGACTTTGGAAGAACTGGCAATTCTGAAGACCATGTGCCTGACACACCTTACATATAGGTTTGGAACGGTCGCATTTGATCTTCTTGCGGCGACAGTTTGTACACGAAAGCGGTACTCTGTTTCTCTTCTTTTTGATGTGTGAGGCCTGGGTCCGGGAGGACATGCTGCAGGGCAATTGTGGGGGAAGAGGGGGGGGGTGGCGGTCAAAGATGTACCTTGTCGGAGAAATAGGGGCCCTCGTTTTGGAGCTAGTGGCGAAACGGCCGACACCGGTTCTCGTCTATTGGGTTTTCGTTGCAGGGTCGAGCGACGCGCCGATCGACGCGCGGTGAGGGGGGCCATTAAGAAATAATTATCAGAGGAGAGAAGAGAGAGACGTAGTAGGAGCGACGCGCGCTGCTGCCAGAGACACTGGCGAGGCCTATGTGGGTGGCAGCTGGTGGCGGCGACAGAGACACGCTTTTCCCAGACACGTCCCCCCACACCAACACCAACACACACAACCATGTCTATCCGTCCTCTTGTACAAGACACCCGTCGCCTGGTGGCGGCGGACACGGCGTCGGCGGCGGCCGCCCTCGCAGCGCTGGACGCGGCAACCACGGGGGTGGCTCTGCGGCTGCGGGACCTGGGGCCGTATGTGGAGGCGCTGCAGCGGGGGAGCGAGGGAGTTGGTGGGAAAGCCGGTGGGAAAGCTCGTGGGCAGCTGGCGGCCCTGGAGCGGTGCGAGGCGCAGACGGGGGCGCTGTTGGCGGTCGCGCAGCAGCTGGAGGAGTGGGCCACGGAGATGGAGGGCCGCGTGCGGGTGTTGCGCAACGAGAAAGAGAGCGTGCGGGAATAGAGCGAGAGACCTGCAGTGAAGTGATTTTCACATTCACGTTCACGTTCACGTTCTGTTCACATTCTGTTCACATTCTGTTCACTTTTTTCTCTCTTTTTTCCTTTATCACATTCTTCTATGCTTCTTCCACCACACCAACCTGCCCATTCCTCTATTTAACCACCATCTTCCCTCCTCCCGTCCTTCTCGCCTCCCCTCATTTGCTGTTTGTCGGCTCGTTAGCTCCCCTCCGTCCCAGCCATGTCCAACACAACCACAGACCCCAACGACGTCATTCTAGCTGCCACCGCTCTTGAGAAGCTCAAATCTAACAACAACAACCACTCACAGAGGACCCAGACACAGTCCCGATCACCGTCCCAGTCCCAATCCAACAGCCGCACTATACCCATCCCTAATACCCCGTCCAACACCATCTTCAACAAGGTCATATCGCACCCCATCATCTCCAATTCCATTAACTATGTCTTGGAAAAAACCATCTCTAATTCAAACAACCAACTCATATCGTCCTCCCACAAGAGAAAGTTGGACACAATCACGAACGATACCGAAGATCCAACGGCTCCACCATTCCTGCCTCCCGAAAAAAGAATAAAAACGTCATTAAGGAAACAGGCATCTATATCTTCTGCAATGTCTGCGGGAAAGTCACTCCATGAATTGAAACATCTATCTACTTTAAATTTGAATATCCAAAGCAGGGAAAAACTCACAATGCTTATCCATTTCCTCAGACTAGGCAATTCTCAATTGAGTGAACGAATCGATAATCTACTTGAACTCGTGGATCTGAAAAGGGAAAAACTCAAAAAATCGAAACCTAATAACACCGCCGCAACTAATACCACCTCCACCACCTCCACCACACATTCCGACCTTAGTATCCAGCAAATAAAATCTGACATCGTGTCAACAGTGAAAAAAATAGTCAATGTCGTCTCCAAGGTTTCCGCTGAATCCTTATCTGAACCCGCAAGGTCAAATGTCCGTGAAGCTCTATTGAAATTACCAACCAATTGGGCAACCATATTGAACAATGAATCCATATTTTCACTTCATCTTGATGACGATGATGAAGATGAGGACGAAGACAACGACGACGACGATGATTCAGATTCTGATAGCGATTCAGATGATAGATATAATGACACTTATGATAACGAAACGGATTTGAAAAATTCGAAATCTCCACCCGCATCAACAATTCCAACTATTGAAGTCAATAACTCAACAATTTTCAAAAGAGTTCGCAAACCTTCCGTCACGAAAAGACTGATTCAAAGTTTAATTGAATACAGGAAAAACAAAGGTTATGAATTTGATAAAAATAAGAAAAAAATTAAAAAATGGTTTAGGGAAAAAATCAAATATCAAATAATGAACGATTCCAATGGTAAAATCTTAATTTTAGCTCAGGAATCTTTAGATATGATTAATAAAATCATCAAATTTTGTAATGAAAATTTAGATAAGGCTGAAAATTGGAATAACGATAAAAATCTAAATAATCAATTGAAACTGTTAACCAGATTGAATAATATAAATGTCTCAAGTATCGAGAAAAGGCAAAATAATCAACCCAATGAAACTAGCAACTAGTAATAATAATAATAGTAATAATAAACCCCTCCTATTGTATAAATCTTTTCTATAAACTAAATAGTTGAAACAACTAATAATTAATTAATTACTAATTACTTAACATAAACTGATTATAAACGTAAATTTACAAATTTACATATCCTATTTCAATGCCTTTAAGACACCTTCAATACCGGAGTTTTCAACACTACCACTGACCTTATCAATACCCAAATATTCAACATTGTTGGATTCATTAACAATGATTGCACTACGCAGACCACGTAAACCATTCTTGGTGTACAAATCACTACCATCATTAACCAAGCCTGCTTCCTTTAACCATTCACCACCAGCATCACTGACAAACTTAATGTAGCCATTGCTAACATAATCTTTGACAGAGTCGTATTGACGAATCAAATCATCACCCCAAGCTCTAGTAATAAATGGACTGTCTGTAGATAAAATCAGAACTTGCTTAATACCCTTTTCTTGTAAGAAACCGATCGCAGTGGTGGTTAAGAAACCTGGAATGTGACGTTCGGAACACGTTGGGGTAAATGCACCTGGCACAATAACAATTAACAATGGATGTGCTAATTTAGAAACTTCAATCTTTTCTGCGAGGTAAGTACATGCATTACCCACCTTTGGTGGGAGGTGGAATAATGGGATAGTTGGTAACTTGCTTCCTTCTTCAATCATTGTGTTTTATGGTTGGATAAAAAAGAGGAGAAGAGATACAATTTGCCCTTGTACTCCGTTCTTTAGTAGACCCTCACCTATTTTTATACTTTTCATGTGGGACAGGCCTAGGTCCTCCTTTCTTAATAATTTTTCTTAAAAGCCACAGTATTGCATATACTTCGGACTTCATAGACAATTCTAGAACCTTCAGCGTTCCCCTAACTTAGTCATACACCTTTCCATTCCTTCTCTGAACGCCATGAATTGTACTGATATATGGGGATGTGATTTATCATCACCTTTAATATCCCCTGTATCAAATGCGATATCACCATGTTTTATCTCTTTGTTGTTTTTAATACTAACAACAACCACATCAATAACAGGTATCTTCCAGTTAATTCGGTTTGTTAAATTCAAGAAAACAGTAGGTAACTTAATCAACCTTTCAACCCATTCATATCTAAAATATGCGTTAATTTTATTAGATTTAACCTTATTTTCTTACATCTTTCTCATCTGTCCAAATTCTTCACCATTCGAAAACAGATCCTATACTGTATCAATTTTGGAAGTATTAATCGTTATTTTACCATTACATTTGATTGAAAATTCAAAATCTAATATACCTACTGCAACATTATTGTTTTATTGGCCATTAAAAATTTTAATTTCGTCAGCTGTTTTTACTCAACAATTATTAACTACAGAAGATTCAAACCATAAAATAATCTCAAATGAATTAACCCCTTTATTATTCATCTTATTGCTGGTGGAATTATCTATATTCATAATGGAATACTTCCTTTATAAACCTTCATCTGAATTAATTAATTATTATATGGAAACTGATTCTTTGAAACTTTTAAATTATGACGTTTTTTCAAAATTAACCTTTGCTTGGATGAATAAATTATTGAAGTTGGCTCGTGATAAAGGTGGGTTAGAACAAGCCGATTTACCACCTCCTCCTAAGAACATTTCAACTTCTTATAATGCTCCCATTTTAGAACATCATTGGAATCAACAAGTAAAATCCAGTAAACCCTCTTTATTAATTGCATTGATGAAAACTTTTGGATTGGCAGTTTTACATTCTTTGCTTTTTGACATGTTAGAATCAGTAGTTGCCTTTATTCAACCACAATTATTAAGAAAATTAATTCGGTTTTTCAATGCAGATAATGAAAATCCTATCCTCATTAAAGGTTTAACAATTTCAATTTTAATCTTTTTAACTAACTTAATTAATGTTTCATTATATAATAAATTTGTCATAATGACAACTGAAGTTTCACAAGGTTGTAAAGCGGCATTAATGAACTTGGTTTATAATAAATCCATGAGATTATCTTTGAATGAAAGAAGTAATCGTTCCACTGGTGATATTATAAATCATATGTCAATTGATATATCAAGAATTGAATCTTTAGCTTCATATGTTCAAACAATGATAAGTGCTCCAACTAGATTAGTTTTATGTTTGTGGTCTTTATATTGGTTGTTAGGTAATTCCACATTTATGGGAATCTTAACAATGTTTATAATGATTCCATTAAATACAATCTTAGTTAAATCATTAAGAACATACCATAAGACTCAAATGAAATTAAGAGATAAAAGAACTAATTTTGTTGCTGAAATTTTAACAAATATTAAAAGTATTAAATTATATGCTTGGGAAGATTCAATTTTATTAAAATTGAAACATTTAAGAGATGATAATGAATTAAAAAATTTAAATACAATAGGTATCCTGTCAGCTGGTATCAATTTTGCTTGGACTTGTGTACCATTTATGGTTTCATGTTCAACTTTTGCAGTGTTTGCAATCATTTCTGATATCCCATTATCACCAGAAATTGTATTCCCTGCATTATCATTATTTGATTTATTATCAGATCCAATTGTCGCAATTCCTTCATTAATTACAGCATTAATCGAATGTAATGTTTCCTTAAATAGATTGGTTTCATTTTTAACTGCTGATGAAATGGATGAAAATCTAGTTATCAAATTACCACCTATAAAGGAAATTGGTAAATCATCAGTTAGTGTTGAAAATGCAACATTTTTATGGAGTAATCCAATATCTGATCCAATCATCGATTTAGAATCTGAAATCGAAGGTACAAAATCACCTGCTTTGAAAAATATCAATTTTAATGCAAATAAGGGTCAATTAACTTGTATTTTAGGTAAAGTTGGATCTGGTAAATCTACATTTTTAAAATGCTTATTAGGTGAATTAACGATGATAAAAACAGACCCTGAAAAGGAAAATACTATTAAAATTCATGGTTCAATTGCTTATTGTTCACAGATCCCATGGATTATAAATTCAAGTTTTAAAGATAATATTTTATTTGGTCATAAATTCGATAAAGAATTTTACAATAAAACAATCCAAGTTTGTCAATTGTTACCAGATTTGGAAATCTTACCAGATGGTGACGAAACATTAGTTGGTGAAAAGGGCATCAGTTTATCAGGTGGCCAAAAGGCAAGATTATCTTTAGCTAGGGCAATATATACAAGATCAGATGTTTATTTATTTGATGATGTTTTAAGTGCCGTTGATGCACATGTTGGTAAAAAGATCATTGATCAAGTATTAGGTAAAAATGGTGTTCTGAAATCCAAAACTAAAATTTTATGTACCAACTCAATCAAAGTTTTAAATCAGGCTTCGAATGTTTATTTATTAAAGGACAATACATTCATTGAATCTGGCTTAACTAATGATTTGCTTAAGAATGAATCAAGTGAATTACATAGAATCGTTAAAGAACACGGCTTAGCAAGTGACGACGACGACGATGATGCCATTGAGAAAGACAACATTGAAGAAGTTAAACAGAATGGCAAATCTGTCAAACCTGATGTTTCACAAGATTCATTTGTTGATGGTGAATTCGAAGGCATTGGACCATTAGGTGTGAGTGTCGATGAAACAATTGGTGAAGAATTAGCCAATTTTGATAAAAGAACCAATGATAACGATAACGCTGATACAGATCTAGTATCTACCTTAAAAGCTGCCAGTATTGGATCTTTTAAACAGCCAAGCTTTTTGAACGATGATATTGATAGAAAAATGAATCAAATAGAAGAAAAGAAGGAAAAGGGTAGGGTTAAATTCTCAACATTTAAAGAATATGCAAAAGCATGTTCATATTCAGGAATTTTCATAACTCTATTCTTAGTTGTTATAACAGTTGGAATGTCAATTGGTAGTAATTATTGGTTAATGTATTGGTCTGAAAATAACCTTAAAGAAGGTTCAAATAAGGATATTTTCAAGTACGTCGGAATTTATGCACTATTAGGTATTGGATCAGGATTTGTTACTTTAATCAGAGCAATGTGCATGTGGACATTATGTTCAATTCGTGCATCCAAAAAATTACATTATGATATGGCAAAGGCAGTTGTCAATTCACCATTACAATTTCTTGAAACTACTCCATTAGGTAGAATTATAAATAGATTCAGTCAAGATATGAACAAAGTCGACAGTGCATTACCAAGAGTTTTCAGTGCTTTGTTTAGTTCAATTATCAAAACTTTATTAACTATTGTTATCATTGGTTATAATATGCCAAAGTTTATTATTATAATTATATTACTTTCATTTGTATATAATTATTATCAAAGATTTTACATTACTACAGTTAGAGATTTGAAGAGAATTTCTAGTATTACAAAAAGTCCAATCTTTGCATTAATTCAGGAAAGTTTGAATGGTTGTGAAACAATTAGAGCTTACGGACAAATTAAAAGATTTTCATTCCTGAATTCTTCAAACATTGATAATAATCAAGTTTCCTCATATTGTATCAAGTCAACAAATAGATGGTTATCAACAAGACTTCAATTTATTGGTTCAATAATTACATTATCAACATCATTACTAGCACTAAGTTCGTTATATTCGAAAAATAGAATGAGCGCAGGATTAATTGGTTTAATTATGAGTTATTCAATCAGAATTACATCTTCGTTGAGTTTTATTGTTAGAAAATCAGTGGAAATTGAATCTGATGTTGTTTGTTGTGAAAGAATTTTTGAATATTGTAAATTAAATCCGGAAATTAATGAAGACCTAATAAAAGATAAGTTAATTACTCCTCCAACTGATTGGCCAAGTCAAGGTAAAATTACATTTGATAATTACTCAACTAGATATAGAGAAAATTTAGATCCGATTTTGAAAAATATCACATTTTCGATCAATTCAAGGGAAAAAATTGGTATTGTTGGTAGAACAGGCGCTGGTAAGTCATCATTAGTTTTATCAATTTTCAGATTGATTGAAGCAATTAATGGTCATATTGAAATTGATAATATTAATACTTCAATGCTAAAACTTAAAGATTTGAGAAAAAATTTATCAATTATTCCTCAAGACGCTCAATGTATTGAAGGTACAGTTAGATATAATATGGACCCATTGGATCAATATAATGATGAAGAAATTTGGGATGCATTAAGAATGTCACGATTAGAAGATCATATCTTTACAATGTCAGTTGATCAAAATTTACAAGAAAATCCATTAAATTGTAAAATTAGTGAAAGTGGTAGTAATTTATCAGTTGGTCAAAGACAATTGATGTGTTTAGCCAGAGTTTTATTGAAAACTCAACAAAGTGATCATGTTAAAGCAAACAAAATTTTAATTCTTGATGAAGCAACTTCAAGTATTGATACAGAAACTGATAATGTTATTCAACAAACAATTAGATCTCGTTGTAACCATCTTACAATTCTAACAATTGCCCATAGATTGAACACAATTATGGATAGTGATAGGATATTAGTTCTAGATAAGGGAGAAATTGCGGAATTCGATACCCCTTCAAATTTATTGACCAATCCTAACTCATCATTCTATAAAATGTGTGTTGATGGCGGATATATTCCCAAACCCGAATAAATCTTATCGAATTAAATTTAGTTCTTTTTGGGGTTTCTCCGCATTTGCTCAGTTTTGGAAAATCATAAAATTTTTATACAAGTAATATGTCACAGAAATTGGGAATGTATTTATCCCCTTATCCTATTTATATTTTTAGTAAATTTATATATAGAACAAAAGAAAAGTTTAAATATTACATTTTAAGAAATGAAGTACATAGTAATTATTTGAAAAAAAAAATATTGTGTATCTACTTTGAAACATAAACATAGGTTAAGAAAGCCAAATTTGTTGTTTACTATCTGCGGGGAAGTCCTCCTAGGCCCGGATTATTCCCTTTTCTTTCTTGTTTACTTTGAATTTCTTGCTAATTTTCTTTTTTGACTCTGGTTTTCTATATGTGCCTAGTAATAGAAGAATTTGAAAAATTTCAACAATAGGGTTGAATGATTATTAGGTCATTCATTGCAACAGTATTTGACACCATATAACAACCATCGCCAAAATGGAAAAAAAATGTTGCAATCTATTTATACTGGTAGTCCATGTTACGTCATTCGCAATCCAATTTGTGTCAGATATGGGGAAGACTGATAATACTTTATGAATTTTCATAGGTCTTTACTATTTTTTTTCCAGCTTTAACTATTTATTAGGTAGTTAGTATCTGTTTTTTTATTTACATTATGCAACCATGTTATGCTCCAGATGTGAATGCACTCACGTGTTGTATCATTCTTCGGAATTTTACAAAAGTGGAACAACCTTGTTTTCATTTTTTCCCCACGAAATTCAGCAATAGGCTGATGCCATTATGCCGAAAAAGTGGACAAAGGAAAAACGCAGTATCGCCAGTCTTTCGGATTAATCTCCCCACATCTCAATTTTTCATTCTGTTGGACGTCTCACTTCTGAGATAAATAGTGTCACTCCCCATATTTGGTCAGTTTTTTTTAGCATTTATTTCTTTTCTTTTCTTTTCTCCCTTTCTTTCTTTCCTTTTTTCTTGCTTTCTTTCCATAAACATACAATAATGACTGCTAATCTTATATCTGACGAAGTTTTAAAAAGCTTACAAAAAGTTGAAAACGAATTCTGGCTTTCGACAGAAACTTTACATTCAATTATCGAATACTTTATATCCGAATTGAATCGTGGTTTACAGGATGGTACAGATCCATATGGCATCCCAATGAATGTTGCATGGGTTGTGGGATATCCAAACGGTGATGAAACCGGTGACTATTTAGCAATGGATATGGGTGGTACCAACTTAAGAGTTGTTATGGTCCACTTATATGGTAATGGTAAATTAGAAACTGTTCAAGAATTTTATAAATTACCTGAAGGAATCAGAACAGTCCAAGATAGAGGCGTTTTATTCGATTTTATGGCTGAATGTTTAGAAAAGTTTTTAATTTCAAAACATCCAGATGGAATCCCAGAAAACAGTTTATACCCATTAGGTTTTACCTTTTCATACCCAGCAACCCAAAGTAGAATCGATTCAGGTGTTTTACAAAGATGGACAAAGGGTTTTGACATTCCAGGTGTTGAAGGTGAAGACGTTGTTCCATTATTAAACGAAAAAATCATTGAAAGAAATTTACCAATTAAGGTTGTTGCTTTAATTAATGATACTTCAGGTACTTTGGCCGCATCAAGATATGTTGATCCATTAACTGTCATGGGATGTATTTTTGGTACTGGTGTCAATGGTGCATATTATGAAACTGCTGATCAAATCACTAAATTCAAAGGTAAATTACCAAAGGATATTCCAGACGATTCGTTAATGTTAATCAATTGTGAATATGGTTCATTTGATAATCATCATAAAGTTATCCCACGTACAAAATACGATATTGAAATCGATCTGTCATCTCCAAGACCAGGTCAACAAACATTTGAAAAAATGACAGCTGGATTTTATTTAGGTGATTTAATGAGATTGATTTTATTAGATCAATATAATGCAGGTGTTTTATTCAGTACTGGCGATGAAGAATTTATCAAAGCATTAAATACCGGAAGCTTTATTGATGCATCATTCCTATCACTTCTAGAATCCGATGAAACTGATGATTTATTATTATGTAAGGAAGCATTTGCAAAACAATTTAAGCACCCTAATGCAACTTTTGAAGAATGTTACTTTGCTAAAAAAGTTGCTCATTTTATTGGTAAAAGAGCCGCAAGATTATCTATCTGTGGTATTTCAGCTGCATGTAAAAAGAGAGGTTATACAAACTGCCATATTGCGGCTGATGGTTCAGTTTATTTGAAATATCCAAATTTCTCACAACTTGCAGCTGACGGCTTAGCTGATGTTTTCGGTTGGGGTGATTTACCTTATGATCAACACCCAATTAAAATTGTTAAAGCTGAAGATGGTTCAGGTGTTGGGGCTGCAGTTATTGCTGCACTTTCCCACAAGAGACAAATGCAAGGTCTTTCTCTTGGTCTTGAAAATTAATGTAGAACTATGTTTTTTATAAAACTTGTTTAGTAATGATATTTTTATGAAGTATACTTGGAAAAATGAAAGATAAAAAATCGTTACGAGATAGGAAATTCTTGCGCAGTTTTATCCAAATTGTCGATCAGATGTTGGTGTATGTGATATCCATGCTACCTTAACAACATTAATGTTCAATTTAGATACACTAATAGATATAACGCCTGCGAAAAATATCCTGTCAATTTCATCTCATGTTGTTCACGGACACGTAGGAAATGATGCGATAC
Source organism: Pichia phayaonensis (assembly GCA_030558305.1). Taxonomy (NCBI): domain Eukaryota; kingdom Fungi; phylum Ascomycota; class Pichiomycetes; order Pichiales; family Pichiaceae; genus Pichia; species Pichia phayaonensis. Next base: position 28,047 of record JAJMSE010000010.1, read on the forward strand.
AATTTCCATTGAATTTGAGAAACTGGAATGTTGATTGTATTTATACAACTAATTTGTCAGCACATCCAGGACACGGCGCATTAACAAGTGTGAAAATTAATCCTGATTCAATCGATGAAGTATTTCAAGGATTGAAGAAATTATCATTAGACAATGAATATGATGTTGTTCTTGTTGGATATATTGGAACCAATCAAATTTTTCATACGGTTTGGAATGATATTTTATTAAGTTTTAAGAATCACAAAGACTTAATCATTGTTATGGATCCAGTCATGGGAGACAACGGCAAAGTTTATGTTGATCAGAAAATAGTTGGTTCTTATTTAGATTTATTAGGCAAAAATGAAATATTTATAGATTTACTTACACCTAATCATTTTGAGATGGAAATTTTATCAGGTATAAAAATAAATTCATGGGATACATTACTAAATGCACTGGATGTATTTTGTAAGAAATATTACAAAATTAGAAACATTGTCATAACATCAGTTTTAATAGATAATGAAATGTTTTGTGTCGGCGCAAGTGTCGGTAGAATATTTTATTATAAAGTTAGACAAGTCGATGCAATATTTTCAGGATCTGGTGATTTGTTCCTAGGGTTGTTGACAGATGAATTTGTTGAAAATGGCAGAGATTTGATGAAATCATTAGGTATAACCATTCAAATTGTTGAAAAGGTACTGAAATTAAGTTATGAACTAGTCCAGAAGGAAAATATTTCACAGAAACAAATCAATGGTAAACTTTATATACCTGCTTTAAAACTAATTGAAAGCAAATCTGTGTTATTATCAACACCAGATCCGATAGATATAATATATCTGAATTAAGATTATATAGATTTATAAAAGTAAGAGTTTTAATTCGATCAGGTAAAGTTTTATATGTTTGTTTCATGTCCCTCTTCGTCAGTAGGGCTTCCTTTCTTTTCAGATTTCGTCTTCTTCATATTTCTCTTGGCCATTTTAATCAAATCATAGTACTGTTCTTTATTTTTAGTATTCCATTCATCATGATCAAGTTTCTGTCTTTTGATTGTTTGTTGATCACAATTTAATGGCGGTGAATGTCTATGAGTAGTGCTGTGGGTATTATTAGTACTTATCAATGAATCCCATTTTTTTAACCTCTCAATTAATATTCTATCATTTACTGGATTGATTGAATCCAAATTTGCGTTATATAAATTAATGAATTCTCTGAATCGATTTTCCAATTGGACTCTTGTTCCATTTGTCGGTATATTAAAATTATTCATCTTTTCCTTTAATTTTGAAGTTGTTAACGAAGTATCTACATTTGGTAATCTTTGTTTATTTTTGAACTTTATTGGCTGCAATTGATTATTATATTTAGTCTGTGTTTTTATATTTGAAGGTTTATTGAAAAACTCTTGAATCGAATTTGATTCATTTTTTGGTTTGGAAGGATTTTGTAAACATTTATCAATATGTGAGTTTTGAAGTTCATCTAATGTCATGAACACTCCACAAACTGGACATTCGGCTAAATTATCATCTTCTGGCTGACGAGGAGATGTAGTATTAGATGTTTTCACTTGAATATTATTATTTGCATTACATTCTTCATCTTGTGAATCGTTAATTTCATCAATTTCTAAATTTTTCATTAAATCTGATCTATTTGAAGTAAACCAATTTATTATATTATCTAAGAGTAATATTTTCCTTAATCCACTCTCATAGGTTTCAACTAGACATATTGGACATTTGTTATTTTCAGAAATAGTTCTTCTAATACAAATGGAACAAAATATATGTCCACATGTAGTTAGAACTGGAGCCTTTAAAAAATCCTTACAAATTTGACATCTCAACGAATCATCTAACTCGGCCAAATTTGGGAATTTTGTGCTCTTCCAATCACTTGGATCAGAAACATCATCGAATGTATCTGAGATCAATCCTTTTACCATTTGTTATTATTATTCTTATACATACATGTTATCTAGAAGAAAAAAAAAGTATTGAAAAATTTAATGTACAAATAAGATAAATATGATTACGCGTTTAACTCTTAATTGGATTACTCTCAAGCTCTGCCACCTTTTCCTTAGGTAATATCTTCCTAGCCCATTCAGGAAGACGAGCTGTGAATGACCAAACAGGTTCTTCTTGACCCTTAGGATGATATGTGTATTCTAATGCGTGCAAACACATTGGAGGACTTGGATTTGGATTACTGTATGTGATATGGTGACAGTTTGTACATCGACTTTCATAATCCCAAGTGTTTGCACGTTTCTCTAATTGTAGCTGGTATTCGTTTCTTAATTTTGCGAATTCTTTTCCATTAGGTGGTCTAGGTGTTTTGTCTTTAAGAATTCCATCAAGGCCATATAATGGATCATTAACAATATTGAAGCCCCAAAACTTAATATGTTGTCTTATTTGATGTTTCCGACCGGTAAATATGTTACAAAGGAGGAAACTCGTGTCAGACTTTTTATCATAGTAGATTGGGTGGAATTCTGTTTTAGCATATTCTGGTTTACCGACACCTCCATTTTCAAATCTTTTGGCTAGATCAATTTCAATAATTGGATGTTTAGAAATTCTTGTGATTTTACCAAATGATCCATGTACTCTAATAAGATATTTTTTTGTGATATCTTTTTTTGCCTCAATCAATTTATTATATTCAACATTTTTTGTAGGATTCTTTGCAAAAATAACAATGCCACTTGTATCCTTATCAATTCTATGACATGTCCACAGATTTGATCTAAATTCAAGGGTTTCTGGATCAACACTTGTTTCAAATTTTGGATTTCCATAGCCTTTTGAAGAAAGGATATATTGCAACGTATTGAACTTATATGCCATTCCTGATGGATGAACTGGCATACCAGAAGGTTTATTAACAATTAATGATTGATTATCTTCATAAATTATATCAATATCATCAATTTCAGGAATTCTCAGTTCATGAATACATGCATAATTGGCAATTATATCATTTGTTTGTAATTCATAATCAAATAATTCAATACCTTCAATTTTTTCATAATCATCTAAATCTATATCTTTCATACTTTTCTTTTTTGATTTTTTAGTAGATGGTTCTAATGGTCTCAAAATCCATAACTTATGATCATTTATTTGTGATTCATAAAATTTTAAATCTCTACCAATAAACGAATGTTTAAAGTAATCTAAAACTGTCAACTTATCAGCTTTTCTATTGATTTTACCAATGGTAGTATATACTAACCTTTCGTAGGGTTCAACGCATTGATATCCATTCTTCTTGTAAAAAATTGGAGCATTTGGTTTTGGTGAAACTTTCAAAATATCATCAGGTATTTTTCTAGCCCTATCTCTTTTCAATGTTTCCACATTTTCTTTGACTTTGAAAAGTCTATTAGGAACTGCTAGCGATTGGTACCTAATAAATATACCGTTTCTTGGTTTGAACATCCGATACTTTGTGACGAAAAAAATAAAGTTGTATTAAAGGTGTTAAAAATTATATAGTAAGCGAAAAGTCACTTTTTTACAATCATTAAAAGGGTTTCATTTATACAGGAGTAGATATTTTTTGTTACTTACCAAAGACGTTCTAAAGTACCACCACTACCAGTATTATTTTTATTCTTAAAATGCATTAAAGCACCAACAATTTTCATCATTCTTGTATGATCCAATTCAACTTCTGCGTCGAAAGTAATACGACCAGAACCTGGTTCAATTCGATGTAAGACTTCATTAACTACCTTTATTGTTGCTCTAATTTTAATTTTATAATCAACTTCCGTAATAAATACACTATCCTGCTCCGGATCTTCATCAATTTCACCATTTAATCTTGCCCTCAGTGGTTGAATATATTTGTTGATGTTTGTCGGTAATGAAGGGGTTTTAATTTCTCTATATTTTATAGTAGGTTTAAACCACGATTTACGGAAATCAAGTTCAATACCTTCAACAGCTAGTTTATTATATTCAATTCTAACATCAAAAAACTCATAATCTCCCAATGTAATTGGTAAACCAAAATACTCCCTAATTTCATGATTTATGTTTAGTCTTCTTGAAAGAATATTTTTTGCCACATCCTTTAACATTTCAATGTCAACATTTGCAAAACCGTCAGCATCTTGTAATGGAACTGATGAATTAATCCATAATGGGAAAAAGACAGGTCTATTATTGACAGTTTCATAAATAATATATCCTGATCCTACCATCAAAAACGGTATAAATACTACTGATAGTTTAAGCAATGGGATCCACCATGGAGCCTTATAAGTTATTTGTTTCGGCGATGAAAGTTCAGAATCATTACCTGATCCCTTTTGAATTTTCTCACGCTCCAAGTCAGATAATTGATTTTGAGGTAAAGGTCTTGAACTACGAAACGATGGTGGTAAGTTTAGTCTATTTTTAATATTATTCTGATTTGATTTGGGTGATGTGTTGGACTTTAAATCTGATAACAAAATTGATGATATTGAAAATGGACGTATTGCAGCGTTAACAAGACTTCGACGTGGTAATACTGATATCAATTGTTTAGTTATGGGTAACGACATTGTTGAGTTCCAGTGGTTTAGGAAGAAAAGGGACGGAATCTGATGTTTTATTTCTGATTTGGAGCCCAAGAGTTCAATTATGTCTGAAAATTTAATTTCAAGCGACTTGTGAAAGTGAAGGCAGAGAGTTTTTGGGACATATGATAACTGAATAGATATCGATCTTTTTCCCGCCAACAAACCAAGACAGACACTATGTCAGACAGTGCCGATATTACCACTGGCTTGAAGACACTAAAACTTGCTGGGAATAGTGAACCGAAAAACTCGTCCCATAATGACTGGACAAAGATGGATGCATGGGTAGATGATGAATTTGATGCTAATCAGTTATTCCAACAGCCTGCCCAACCACCTACACAACAAGTAGCCAACGAAGATGATTGGGAGGATACTGATGAAGAGGGAGATGAGATGTCAGTGGGGAAAAAGAAGGTTAATGATAACTGGAGAAAGACAATGCAATCTCATGATATACCAAGTAAGGATAGGCGGAGAGATAACCATAAAAACAATCATAAAGAAAGAGATATTACCAAAAAAGTTCATAGAGACAACCACAGAGAAGATAATCACAAAGGCAATCACAAGAATAACCATAGAGAAAGTTATCGAGATAACCACTCAGATGATTCAAATTACAATACTCAAAAAGAGCATGGAACTAATCACGATAATGCTAGGAATCTTAAGAATAATGATCTTTTTAAGAGATTAGACATACCAAAAGAACCAAAAAAACTAAGAGAAAAGAAAGAACATAACGTTCTGAGCGATAAAAGAACTAGTGACTTAGACAGATTAAAGCCAATCGCAGGTTGGAAACCATGCAAGGTAGAATATGAATATGTGGAGGAAAATGAACCACAATCAGTTAATAAATCCAATGATATATCTCGATTAATGCCCGTTGATGGATGGAAACAAACCCATATTGAATATGAAGACGCATTATCAGATAATGAAACAGAAAAGAGTGTACCAAGCCCATCAAAGAAACATAACAAAAATAACAAGGATGAGAACAGAAAAAGCAAAGGTGATGATGAGCCATCACATATTGTGAGAATTCATTATGTTGATGACAAACCAGCCGAAAGCAAACATATCTCATCATTTGAATCTAGATGGGCGGATGAAGATACTGAAAGTAGCCATGTTTCCGAATCTGTACAAATTAGCCGGGAATTCTACAGAAAACAAAAGATTTCGAGTCAACTAGACTGGGACAACGGTATCCAGCACCGTCCAGAAGACGACAACGTCTCCTCTGACGAGGAAACAGCTCCGGTGAAACCAGCAACCAGCCACACCCACTTCAGTTACGACAATTCCAATGCCGACACGTCAGAGCCAAAACCGAAGACAAAGCCCAAGGCCAAGCCGCTTGAGTCCAGATGGGCGTAGTCCCTGTGTAGCCACCCTCTGTCCATGAGTGTATAATGTGTATTATATAACCACCACTACCTTCCTAAATAGGAAAGAGACGTCGATGAAAACATGTTGCAGTCGATCGGCGCGGCCTGAAAATTGCGCTTTCTCATTGGCTGGAGGGTTTCCTGCGTTTTTCTCTCTCCTTGTGGTGTGGTTTCTTTCTCAGATTTGTCTTGCAAGAAGAGGTGTATTGTTTTCCTGTTACAAGTGTTTACTCCAACGCACAACACATACACGTATGTATACAAGCAAGGCAACAACATGTTATTATTATTAATGGATCGAGACAAATGAGCATGGATGCCCCAGCTTTTTTTGGGCTTATTTACTACTGATGAATCAATAAATTTTTCATATTATCAAAGTTTGTTCAGTTCATCCGAACGTATTTCCATTTTATACAATCAATGTGTTTTAGATAAATATTTCGACGTTATTACTGAATTAGCTTAAAGTCATTATCATGCGCAATTCTAAAAAAAGTGACGATATTAATGAACAATGTCAATATGTATACAATCGAATGACTTTCAAACCATACATCCCAGCATTCATCCATTAGCTTATTCATTAATATATTGTTCATCCCATGTAACAATAATACTAACCTGTTATCGCGATGTTTTGTTTAATTATAGGATGGCATCCCCAGCAAGAATCATTGAATTACAAAAATACTACCAAACCACCAACAAGCCACTTTGGAGAGCTCATCCAAATGCTAACTTAGTTTTAATCCCATACTTTGCTGCATTTACCGTTTCTTTAGGTGCTGCTTTATACTACACTGGTAGAGCTGCATTCGGTATTAAGGATTCAAAATAGATAATTTCAGTTAATTTAATTTAATTTAATTTTACTAGTCTTATATATTACATTTGCGACTACAAATACAATTTTTTATTTCTACCGATAAACTACAAATATAAAGTTATATCTATCTCCTTATTATTACATTATTATTATTATTATTATTTATTTTTTTAGATATCTATTCTGTGTAAACTTTAACATCTTATTGTATTTAAATCAGTATCATGGACCGCAAATTTTGATGTGTGCCACTTTTTTTTTTTTTCAATCAACATTTTTTATTTCATGTATTAATCTGTCCGTTGTATATTTCTTTATTTTTAAATAAAAGGGGCCGTCATTGAACAACCATGTCTGCAGTTAACGATGAACCGGTAAGGAAGAGGCGAAAACCACATACAAGGGCATTGAAGGCTTGTGAGCATTGTAGGAAACAAAAAACTAGATGTCTTAGAACTGAGAACTCAACTTCCTGTTTTAGATGTGTTTCTTTAAAACTTAGTTGTTCACTAAATAATGATATAATTACAAATATGAATATAAATAATTCCATGACTAGCAATATGCCTTTAAATAATATGAATTTGAGTATGCGAGGTGATTCACTACCTATCAGCTTTAATATTCCACCTACAACGCTACCTTCACAACTTAATAATGCAACAACAACACTTCGAAAATCATCACAGCCTACACCACCATTTCAAGCATTAACTTCATTTGAACCAGGTAATAATATCATGCCATCAATTAATAATGACAGTGCAAATGGTTTATATGAAAGATTGCCATCCTCATCAGCAACACAGTCTCACCCATTACGTGTATCACAGTCTCAACCATTACGCACATCTCCATCTCCATTCCCACAAAGATATCCTGAATTAATTCAACAACTCTATGTTCCACATGTACCATCGCCCAAATTGTCACAACAGTTTGCTCAAAACCCTCCATTAAGCACATTTAGCAGTGATATAATGGACCAGGAACATAAGTTGGATATAATAAACAATAATGTTGCAGAAATTTTGAATCTAATCACCCTGAACAATAATGTTGTTAATAGCTCAAATAATTTACACTCAGTTAATTCACTCAATTCCATAAAGTCTGATTATTTACCCATTTTACAAGAACCTGTTAATTTATCCAATATTTCAACTCAATACCATGCGTTAGCACCTATTAATTTTTTGAAAACCTTGGCAGAAACTGAAATTGATAAAGACAATGCAGATAGTGGTGGATCATTACCGCTATGTCTTCAACAACAACTGTACCCATCACACACATTTAGACCACCATATGAAGATATATTAACAAGTAATATACTAAGCTTACCCGACACTATTAAATTGATTGATATATTTCGGGATAGATATGGGAGATGGTTGTCATTCCCATCATTAATATCAACAAAGGTGTTAATCAAAAGAATCAGACTTAGATGTCCATTGTTATTAACAGCAAGTTGCTTTTTAAGTTTGAAATATGGTGACCCCTTATTAAAGGCTAAAGTGTGGGATAAACTCTATACTATTATCTCCAGAGAAATCCATTGGCTTACATCAACATACTCTGGAAGTTTGGAAGAGTTACAATGTTTAGTTATTTTAGGTGCATATTCTTGTGAATTAAGTGATTCAGTTTATAATAATAATTTGGACAAGAGCACCTTATTATTATTAGATGGTTGGTATTTAAGTGGTATTGGATTAACATTATTTGAAAAAATTAATGGATATGGATTGCTTGATCAAATGTATGGACATGAAACTGAAAATTTATGGAAGAAGAATAAAAATATTATTGAAAGAAAAATTGGTAAATTTGATACTACTGTTAGGAGTCCTAATCGTATTAATTTAATCAGCGAAATTATCAGGGATGATCCAGACGAACAAAATGAATATAATGATAACGGGGAAGATTATGACGAGTATGATGACGACGATGTCGATGATAATGATGAGTTTAATTTGTTAACATTGCATAGACTTTGGAATGGATTAGTGCTTATACAATTAGCATATTGTCTATTATATGGAAGAAAATCATGGATTTCACTAGATAGATTAAAACCAAGAGAGGTTGCAGACATCGCAAGTGCAACAAATTTTGATTTTAGAATTATTTCAGAAATTCATATTTATCTTTTAGGATACAAACATATTTTACTAAATGATGATTATGAAGACACCGTTAATGGTGTTAAAACTTGGTTTAATAAATGGAATGTAACATTTGGACAACCATCAAATCAGTTTATTGAAATTGATTACCATTTGGTTCAATCATTGATAAAAATTAAACAAATCAAAATAGATATTAATTCAATTTTGATTATTAGTAAGGAATCAATTCTAACAATTTTTGATAAGATTCCAAATTTACTAGGTTTGAAACTTCATACAGTTGCAATCGTTAACTTAATTACAACTGTTACTGATGATTCATATTTTGCATTTTTAAGTGATCAAATTCATTTAACAATCTTTTATTCAACAAATATTTTGATTTCAGTTTTATCAATTCTAAGTAAAATCAAAAAATCAATTGATAGTGTTGATATTGAAATTAATGGACATAATAACAATGCTGAAATTTTATCAAAAATTGAAAATTATATCCTTGAAAATGATCTTCTAAAAAGAATTAAAAACTTATACCTTAGATATAGAACAGTGGCAACGACAAAAGATGATGTTTACTTTAAGTATTATTATATTCTAGAAAAGAACTTTACTTCAAAGCTTTTAGAATTTTTGTAAATTACATGTGTACAATAAAAAGTAAAAAAAAAAACTACATATAGATCAGACTGACATGCAAATCGTTTTAGTTTTGGCTTATCATTGAACAACTTAATAAGTTGAACTCCAAAACTAGGTATAATATCATCATTTTATTTTTCAAAAAAAGTAATATGCAATAAAATTCTACATTTATTCTTCCACTGAAGAATGAAACAAGAAATAAGGATTAAAGTGTTTGTAATGTTTTCAGGAGCACGGCTCGTCAAAGCCGGTTTATCATCAAAAATCCCCTCAACAAAAGGGGATTGCAGTAGACCGTCGTGAATTGTGCAAATCATCATATACAAAACCGGAACACTTTGAAATCTTTATCACCACAATAACCTTATTGTAGCTGATTTAAATGAAACAATTTAAAAACAAATCATCAGACATGAAAAAACGTGTCTTCAAGGAAAATCAGACATATGCTTGTCTTTTTATTTTCATATTCATCAATTGATTTGAAAAGAGAAAGAAAAGTATATCAATATATCCCCTGATATAAAAAAATAAAAAATTCAATTTTATTATAATTCTCATCAGAAATGCATGAATGGTAATAAAAAAAGTTTATCAGCATTGTGCAACACATCTGACTCGTCATCTAAATGGATCATCAATTGAGAATGATAAAAATTGAAAAGAAACAAAAAATAAAATAGAGAAAGAATAAATTATTGAAACAATCTATAATCAGTAACGGTGGGTTTCTGAGGCCCACCATAAAAGCGTTGTCACTCATGTAATAATCAGTGCCCAGTGCTATAATTCCTCATTTAGAAAGTAATCAATATCAGTGAAAAATAATAAAATGAAATATAACCGCCAAATCCAGAACCCTTTCTAAAGTTAGTGTCATATTAGAAGAGCAAAAAAAAGTAGGAGAATAGGAAAAAATGCATCCACCATAGGTTTTAATCATTTCAGTAGTATAAAGATCAGTAAGCAGCCAAAATTTCTCAGCATTTAAAATATCAGCCGGTAATTCCATTAAATATTTTGTTTAGTCATCATGCTTATACTAGGAAATAAATGAAATAATGTGTGGATGAAAAAAAAGGGTAACTAAGAGAAACTAATAGGAAACATCCTGTTGAGTTTCACATAGTATATTGTTGAGCAACAGCAGAGATTGGTCAGTGAACAAAGTAAGATCATGAAATATCATAAACTCTAGTTTGAAAATTTACGTTTGTGATCATCATCCGTCTCTGCCAGTTGTCAACACTGACCAGCTCTGCCCTCTGGCAGACACCTGCAGTTGTTCAAGTTGCTTGAAGAATATCTATTGCTGCAGTCAAAGGAAGAAAAGACCATATCTTTCTTAAAAGGAAAAAGTTTTCCAATTTATGTCGTTGAGAAAGCTGAAAAAGTGGAAAAAGATTTTGCCCTCGTTTTGCTAAGAGGGTTTTTCATGTTTTAGTTTTCAGCTTTTCGTCCTGTCAATTTGTGCGTTTTGAGTACATGCTACGAAACAAGATCTAGGTTTGCAACTGGAATTCCCGCTATTGTGCCACTGCCTTTTGTATTAAGCTCAATAGACATGTCCGACATACCCTACACTTATACTGAAACAGAAGTTTCTGCGAATGGGGAAACAGTCGGTTTTACGCTTCCGCTAAACATCAACAAAATCATCAAAAAGTCACCATTGTCAAATAACGATGTTTTCGAGTCATCTATAACTGAATCTGAAACAAACTACGCTAGATTTTACAATTCCCAATTAGCAAATCCATTAATAAACACATATGCATATCGTATATCACAATCGATTTCCAATCCATCAAATGACATCCTTACAGTTTCCCCAATTCAACTTAATAATTCTGATTCTTTTAATTTAACTTCTTATTCTTTTGGATTACCTTCAAATATTATAACTAATTGTATTGTTCTTTCTGAATCAGACAATACTTTAACCATTGATTTATTGTTAGATATTAATATCATGGTTACCTTAAGATTAAACTTCAATTGTTTCTATGATAGTAAATATTTGAACTCATCAAATTTTTATTCTTGGTGTAGTTATACAATGCCATATTCATTTGGTCAAAGAAAGCCAATCTTATTTAAGGTGTTTGATTCTTTAAATATATTATGTTCAACGAACGATGGTGGTTTATTGTTATTGAAAAGATCAAATGCAAATGATGAATTTAATATTATTCCATTTACTAATTCTTCATACCTGAATAATATTAAGTCTAAATTTTTCTTTTCAAAAAGCGATTCAAATAATGAAATTATTGAATTTGGTGGTTTACCACACTCTTCAAATTCAATCATTGATATATTACCAATTACAGATGATATTTTCTTAACAATTTCAATTAATAAAAAACTTACATTTTGGTCAATTTCACAAAAATCAATTTTGAAAGAAATCGAAGTTAACCAATACTTATCGGAATCTTTACATTCTGCCGTATTATCACCTATTTACCCGAATTCATTATTAAAATTATCTTACAATTACTTATCAATTTTATTATCATTAGATAACTGCTATATTCAATTATTTAATTTAGATTTGGTTAATTTAGAATTGAAATTAGTTAATCAATTAATTCCTCCAAATTACAACAAGTTTTGGTTTCCAATAGATTATGAAATGTTAAGTAAAGATAATCAATGTGAACTGTGGATTTCTTGGATTTTCTCAGATTCTGTATTTTATCAAAATTGTAAAATTATTGGCAATACTGATGATTGGTCAAGTGTTATTGAGGCAAACAAATTTGGTGATTTGAAAAATATTGAATTCTTATACAGTATTAAAGAATTAAATGCCGAATCATCAGTTGATAAATTTGCAATTAAGTTTATTAAATCCAAATATAATGAAAATGTAATTTGTAATGCACTGAAAATTTTCAATATGAATAATACAAAAAATTATGAATCTTCAATGATTGAGTTGATTCAAAAGAATTCATCTTCATTAGAAGATTATCAAAATGAATGGATTAAATTTGCAAGTGTCTGTCAAGATATTAGCAATAAAAAATATAATAAGATTTTTTCAATCAATCTAATCAATAGTTATGATCCATTTTTTATTACAATTAAAGATGATAATAAATACTCAATAATTTTGAATTCATGTGTAATGGAATTATTATATTTTAATAATGTTAATAATACAAAATCAATATTACCAACTATTGATGGTGATGATATTGATATGAATGATGTATCAAAATTAGCTGAATTAATAATCGACTATTCCAAGGGTTATTCCGAAAGTATAGTTTTTAAGATAAGTGAAATGATTTTAACAAATTCTGATAATTTGATGAATGAAATTTTTGAAAAGTTTATTATTAATATAGCAAATGCTGATGTTGTTAATGAATTATTAACTAGATTATCAACACTTAACAATGCGTCTAATTTAATTCAATATTTATCAACTGCTTTAATATCCTCAGATTTTAAGTTAAACCAAACTTATAAATTAACACAAGTTGGTAAAGATTTAATTATCAAAAATATAATATCTAATTTATTAATTTCTAAAAAACTAATTTTTGGCATGATGTTAATATTATTAACCTTGGATAATTCCAAACCAATTGAAAAACTATTTTTCACCTTCAGGGATATTTTTAAATATATTAAATTTATTGAACTTGTTGGATATGATGCAATTGATAAATTCATTACAAGTATTTTTAATGATCAAATGTATATTAAGAATTCAACATTTAATAATACCATTAATAGAATAAATAATGAATTGTTGACTAACAAATTTGTTTATTTTGTTATTTCTGACTTAATCAAAAATAATGAAAGTGAATCTGCAAATGATTTCATTGATTATTTACCTGAAAGTAACGAATCAATTCTTTTGAGAAGTTTAATATTTTTAGAAACTGGTAAAGTTGAAGAGTCTAAAGATTTATTTATTAAGAACACTGATAAAATTATTGATATTAATGCTTCTAATTTGTATATTGAATCATATACTGATTTAATAGTGGTTGAGAAGAAGATTGATTATTTTATGAATTTATCCAGTATATTTGAATCTAAAAATCACTATATTGGCTCACTAGAGTTAATTTTGGAAGCATCAAAACAAATTACAGAATTTGGCGCAGTAAAAGATAATGAAATCTTTTTGAAGATTTTTGAATTATCAATTAAATTGAAAAAATATGAATTAAGTTATTCATCAATTAAACAATTAAAACAAAAGAATAAAGTTATAGCAATAAAGAAATTCATTTATGAATTAATTAAGAATAATCAAATTAATAAAATAATTGATTTTAATTATGGTAAAGATTTGGAAATAATTGATGAAATAATTTTAGAGCTAAGTGTTGAATCAATTAATTTAAATACATCTATCAAATATTTCAGATTGCTTTATTCTTTAAGATTAAAGAATGGTAATTTTAGAGGTGCGATTGAATCATTATATTTATACAACACAATTGCACAAACCAATAATCAACAGCTGACTGAGTCCATTAAAAAGATCATCAACGACAACTATTTGATTATATTGAATTTATTGAAAAGTATGGACACTGAAGATTCTTGGATAATTAAGAATTCTCAAAATAACGGCAATAAAATAGTAACGATCCATGAATTAGAAGAAGAATTTGAGTTGTTTAAGAACAGAAGTCGTGATGTCGAAGTTGGTTTAATATGTGCATGAGTTAGGTGGAGGCGTGTATATTTTAATTAATGTGTATTATTTACTTTAAAAATTTGGCAAAAAGCTAATCAACATAAAGGAGATCATCGCTGATTACAACAAAAGGAAAATAAATTACCGAATAGAGTAATTATTCCCTAGGGTCAAATAACTTTCCAACTACATGAATAAGAAATAAACAAACTCACCAGAAAACAAAGAAATGGTACCTTTAGAACTATTAAAACATTAGAGCCAATTTCATCACACAAATAAATACATATCAGGCTGTGCGGATAAGCCAATAAAAGGAACATAAAATGTCAAAATGAACAAAAATGGTGTGAGTGCGGGAAGTGAATTTTCATTCAGGATCCATAAGTTGAAACGGTTTTTCTTCATTGAATAATGTAATGGTTTTGAAATATTTATCAGTTTGTTCAGACTCTATTATTTTCATCCAAACTAATACCTTGTTTAACTGAAATAGAACTATAAAACAGTTAAAAATGGCAATTAAATTGACCAAATTTGCTAAGAATAGTAGGGTTTCTGTCATAGGTGCAGGCATATCCGGATTATCATATGCATATTTCCTTGCACATTTAAGACCCGACTTAAACATCAAGATATTTGAACAACAATCAAGAGTTGGAGGGTTCATCAATACAACTACAGCTAATACAGAAACACAGAAAATAACTGGCCTATCATCAACATCGGCATTACGCATGGAAAGAGGGCCTAGAACCTTGAGAGGTGTCAGCGCAGGTACTTTGATTATCATTGATTTATTGAAACGTATGGGAATGATTAACCAATTGTGTGGTGTTCCGATTGACAGTCCTGGCAACAAGAAATATTTACTAACGAAACATAAGGGAAATGATACACAGCTGGGGATGGTTACGGGTGATTTACTGGAAGTTCCGAGTCCTGGATGTAAGATGTCAACGATTTTGAGTTTTTTCGCAAGTTCATATGGTAAAATTATTATGTTGGCCATTCTTAGAGATTACTTTTTCAAATCAGATGGTAAAGAGTTGGATGGTATGAGTGTTGAAGAGTTTTTCAATAGACATTTTGGCAAAGATTTGATAAATGAAGTTGGAAGTGCATTGATGTACGGCATTTATGCAGCCGATGTTGGTGATCTGAATGTGAACAATGTGATGCCGGCCATGGTGCAACTGGAAAAGGAAGGTGGCTCGATCATAAAAACAGCCATGAAGAGACGCAAGAATAAAAGTAAAGATAGTGTTAGGAACCGTTTGGATGACAGCGTGCAAAGCTATGTTGATCTATTCGGCAGTGAATTCGATATGAATGAGTTGTCTACACTTTTAAAGAAGTATCCCATGTTAACATTGGATGCCGGATTGGAGAGTTTCTGTGATGGACTGAGAGACCATTTGCCAAAGAACGTGGAGCTTGTTATTGGTGATGGGGTTAAGCAAATAGTGAACAATGGAGACAAAGTTACTATTCTCACAAAGAGTGAAATACAGCATGAATCTGACTATGTTAGGAGTACGATCAATACGCTACATCTAAGTAAGATGGTTCAAGATGGAGAACTGCAACAAAAACTTTCAGAATTCGAATATACCAGTGTTGGAGTGTGTAATGTTCTTCTGCCATACAATGCTAAGGAAAAGGAAGGGTTTGGCTTTCTAGTGCCCAAAGCACAGTTTAATCAGAGTAAGCTAATGGGTGTTATATTTGACTCCGATGTTGCCAAGTACAGTGTTGGAATCTTCAACAAGAACGAACCACAGGAAAATGGTAACACCGATGATGACTGCTTTACCAGGGCTACCATGATGCTGAACGTTGCAAGAGGTAGCAGATGCCAGGGAGCCACCATCAGTGAATCGCACGCACGTAGAGTTGTGCAAGATACGTTTACAAACGTGTTAGGCAACGGACAAGAACTGAAGCCAGGATGGGCGTCTGAGTTGGGCATGTGTTGGGACGCCATTCCGTTGTACGACAGTGACTTCAACGAGAGGCGGGCCCTTGTACAGCAGCAGATCGCCAGCGTCTACGGCGGCAAGGTCGTCCTGGGGGGGATGGTGTTTGCCAGAGGAGTAGGGGTGCCGGATGCGGTGGTAAGCAGCTGGACGGGTGCGGTCGAGAGCGTGTGAGCGAGCAATGCCGAGCTCGCATTTGAATTTGGCCGCGATGGGCCAGTGAGAGAAGGCGCGTTTGTCAGGGAAGCAGAGAGAGAGAGAGAGAGAGAGAGAGAGTGGCAGAGATGGGAAGAAGAGAAGGAGAGTTGACTGGGTTGGTAGAGTCAGGATCAGGGGAGCTTGCAGACCCCAGAAACAGCCATGTTTGCGGTGCCACGTGTGCGTGTCCAGCTGCCCCTACTGCGTCGATACATCTCCCTCCAGACGGTGGAAACCCCGTCTGAAAACGCCCTCAAGTTCGTCTCCAGCGACACCAAGTTTCTTCCCGAAGGTCTGGTACAGGCCATCGACATCGAAACCCTAGGTGAAGCTAACGAAAAGTCGCCGCTTGCGACTGAACTCTACAAGATTAACGGCGTCAAGTCCATCATGATTGGTCCGGACTTCATCACCGTCAACAAGGTGGACAACTCCCTCTCCAACAACCCAAAACTCAACTGGGAATTTCTCAAGCCGGAGATTACTAATCACATCCATGGCTTCACCAAGTCTAAGAAACCGTTCATGAACCTGGCCTTTTTGGAGGAGTACCAACGGGAAATGGACGCCATTAACGAAAACGATGATGACATTGTCTATGAAATCAAAGAGTTGATAAATACCAAGATCAGACCTGCCTTACAAGATGACGGTGGTGATATCCATTTCAGATCTTTTGACGAGTCTACTGGTACAGTGTACGTCAAGCTTAGAGGTGCATGTAAATCGTGTTCCCTCAGTGAAGATACTCTCAAGTCAGGAATCGAAAGTATGTTGAAACATTACGTTCCGGAAGTTGAAGAGGTTAAGGCTGTCCTTGATCCAGAAGAAGAAATCGCTATTGCTGAGTTTGAAAAATTCGAAAACAAGCTGAAGACTGGTAAGAACGTATGAATGGAAGGATGAACGGTGAAAGATGAACGGTGAAAGATGAATTCCACACAACCACAATCATAAGTACAATCATAAAAGACAAACACAAACACAATTACAACTTTTCTTATACAATTAATATAGTTAACCCCTCCCCTTAATCTTTTCTTTCTGTATAATTCTCACACTCACATTAACTTTGCATATATATATATATATATATATATATCACTGTAGTGGCAGTTATTGGCTCTTCCATTCCAGACCTATTTAACTTCACTGGCGACCTTTTCCAAAGACTTGGCCATTTTAAAATCGAGATCACTCAACCCGTTAACATCATGTGTGCTCAATTCAATAGTCACCAGGTTGTATTCGTTTATAATCTTTGGATGATGACCTAACTTGTGGCATTTCATTGCGACTCTTGTCAAAAATGCCCATGTTTTCTCAAAATTTGGGAATTGATAATCACGTATAATCGTATCCACCTTATAATTTCCTTCGTTAGCAAACTTCCATTGTGGGAGCTCCTTTAGCAATGTTTTTATCTGTGAAAGTGGTAGCCGTGTACTCATCCTGTCTAGCAAAGAAAGGAAGAAACTCAATGTCTTTCATGTAGTTACCATCGTTTATCAACCGCGTTGAATCAACTCAAATTTGTTCAGCAATCGTCAATCTATTCCATAAACTAACAGAAACCTTTTTTTCAATAATCAATGTCAAGTGCCATCTATATACTGGATAAACATCTCAATTTGCTAATTCAACGTCAATATAGACAAGATTTAGATGTACGGTATATTTTGCAATCCTTCAAATCCATTCACAGTAAATCCAAACCAATTAGCTGTCCAGTACTTGAAAACAATGACATAATTTTCACATTTTTAGAAAAGGACGAAATCATCTTGATGTCACCCATATTCAATGATATCGATATCATATCCCATATAACGTTTTTAAACAAATTTAGTGAATTATTAATCAAATATTTCTTACATTATAAACTAATCAAAACGCCAATCTTAAAATCCGATCTGATTAAAGATAATTATACGTTAATCTATGAACTATTTGATGAATGTAATGATTTTGGAATACCTCAACTGACTGATTTCAATATCTTGAAAGATTATATTAAGTTAATGGTTAAACAAGATGATCATGATAATACAGACTCTGACGTTTCATATATCGAATCAGAAATTAATTCTTCAATTTCAAGAACTTCAATGAATAGAATATCTTGGAGACCAAAGGGTATTTTCTATAATAAAAATGAATTTTTCATTAATTTCAATGAATTTTTGAAATTTAAATATAATTATAAAATTAACAAAATCATCATAAATCAAATCGAAGGTAAAATTAATTGCAAATGTTATTTATCAGGTATGCCAATTTTAAAATTAGGATTAAATGAAAATTTCGAAAATAGAAATAATAATAATGACTATACAAAATCCATTTTTAATAATATTCAATATCATCAATGTGTTGATTTAAGTTTAATAGATGAAGATTCTATTGAATTCATACCCCCTGATAATGAATTCAATTTATTAAATTATCAAATTCTAAATACTTCAGTTCTAAAACCTTTGATTTTAGTTAAACCAAAATTCCGAATATTTAAAAAAAATGACATTTTCAAATTGAGAATTAAAATCGATTTAGTTACAACTTTTAAAAGAAAATTCATAATGACCGATGTTAAAATAAATATACCTTTAATAATTAAAAAAATGACATTGTTATTTATAAATTTTGATAAACCTTTAAAATTTAAAACCAAATTAGGTATAGTTCTTCATAACTTGGATAAAAACACCTTAATTTGGAAAATTGAAAAGTTACAAGGTTCAATGAGTGGTGAAATGTTAGCAGAGTTTGACCTAATTAACGAAAACGAATTATATTCAAATCATTATGAAAACTTAGATTATGGTAAACAAGATAAAAACGACTTATTCTATTTTGAACTTAATTCTGAAATTGCCAAAATTGAACATGTTAATCCTTTAAAGGATATTGATAACTTAATAACTTGTGAATTTCAATTACAAAATATGCTATATTCTGGATTGAAGGTGAATTACTTAACAATTAAAGAAGATCAATTAAAATTTCAATCATTTCCTTGGATAATGTATTGTATATATTCCAAAGGCGATGACTATTCCTTTATTTTAAGTGATGACCAGTTTGTAAATGAATTGGAGCCAGAAGTTGTAGAATATATCAACGAAAACGGTAAGTGGACAGGAAAATTAAAAGAAAATGATGAAACTATAAACCCTGATCCAAATCGTCAAAATGATTTCTCAACTGCTTTGGATCATGCTGATCCAATTATTAATCAAAATGACCTCAATTTTGAAGAATATATGGAGGATGAAGAGGAGCTTAATGATGCAAATGAAGCATTGGATAAATAGATTATATTTTAAGTTTATAGATTACTAAACATTTAGCTATTTTTTTATGTATATTAAAAATTATAGAAAAATATATGTGTATTACTTTTCTAATTGTTGGTTGTGGTTTTTTTGGTTGCAAAAGGAACCTACTAACTAAAAGGTACAAAATATGCTTCTCTGATCTATGATATCATATCTCTGATTAACCTTTTTTTAATTTTGTTGATTATCCTCGCCATAGTGAAAAATCATAGCTTCATTCCTCTCGATACTGAACAGCTTGTTTATTCAAAATATTCCCTAATTGATCTTTTATTACAAACAGTTCATCAAAACAATGGGGAAATTGAACAACTATAGCCTCAATCTTGGTTATCCAGTTTATGGGGCACGCTTTGTAAAGGATAATACCGTTATTGTTGCAGGTGGTGGTGGTGATGGTAATAATGGTATTCCTAATAAGATGACTGCAATTTTAATTCAACCTGAAAACACTAAAAAGCCAATTAAAAGATATAGAGAATTAACATTGAATGAAAATGAAGATTCTGTTATGTCCTTGGATGTTGGTAATGGTACAATTTTAGCAGGCATCAACGAAAATTCAATGCTGATGTCAAAAGGTGTTAACAAGCATTTAAGAAAATTTAAATTTGAAAATGATCATCTTAGATTTATTGAAAGTTGTCAAATTCACCCAAACACAAATTCAACAATTTATCAAAAAATTACAGCTATTTCAAATGATGGTTTAACTGGTGTCATCGTAATGAGTGATACACCTTCATCAGTTTATATAATTGAAACAAGTAATGAATTAGAAGAAAAATTCAAAATCGTTACTGATGGTGATGTCAAAGATGTTACAATTTCAAAAGATGGAAAATTAATGTGTTATATTACTTCTAGTGTTTTTGAAGTTATTTCCTTAGTTACTGGGCGTTCAGTTTTCAAAAAATCCTTAAATTTCCTCATGTCCAAAATTAGATTCCTCGATAATAATGAAGTTATAATCAGTGGTTCAAAGAATATAGATGCATTTATTGCCAAATTTTCAATTTCAAACTCAAAAATTATCCAACAAAAAGTTGTTTACAAAAATATGAAAGGAATCACCTCAATGGATGTTAATATCAACAATAATCTAACTGTGCTTGCAACATCAAATTATTCTTTATTACTTATTAGAACTTCGGACTTAAAGGTGGTTAAGGTATTAAACAAAGTCCATGAATTTGCCATTACTAAAGCTATTTTTAATGAAAATGGTAAATATCTTGTATCTACTTCAGCTGCAAATACTATTAATGTTGTTGAAATTCCAAACAATTTTGCTGCTTCAAAATCAATGTTAGCAACTATTTTCAACTATATCGTATCAATTATAATCATTGTATTATTAGGTATTGGAACTCAGTTTTTATATGATCATGGTTATATTCAAATTGCAATCAATAAAGCATATGAAATATATGAAGCTAATAAACCTCAAGATTCATCAAGTTATTTCACAGTTGAATCAATTCCTTCATTCGAAACAACTATTCTGTCAACAAATAATGGAATTTCATCAGCACCATCCGAAGAGTTTACTTCATTATTGACAAATATTATGTCTAGTACTACTACCACCACTCTATCCGAACCTATTCCTCCTAATGAGGAAGATTTGAGAGACATGACAGTTAATGATGATATTGTTTCAAGTTTTGAAATAACAACTGCTAGCGATTACGTAGTTTCCACCAAGGCTTTTTTAGATGATCGTGACATCAGTAGATCCGAAATTGAATCTATTGATGTCACTACAACACCTACTGATGTCACTACAACGTCTAATGATGTCACTACAACATCTACTGCTGTCATTGAGTCAGAACTGGAAACCATCGCTACTCCAACTTCCGAGGTGCCATTAATCTCTGAAGAAAGTTCATCTACTACTGAAACTGACGAATCGATTATACCATCTTCAATTCCTGAAACTGAAGAATCAATTGAACCATCTTCAACTCCTGAAATCATTGAATCTGATTTAGACATGCAAACTTCAGAGATTGCTATTGGTAAAGTCTCACGTTATCCAGTCACTACAACTAATTCATTTATCAAAGAATCAATCATTCCAATTAAAAAAATTACAAAAGAAATTAAAATACTCAAAGAAGTTGAAGTTGTTAAAGAAATAACGTCCGTTATCGTTCAGACTGAAACTCAAACTCAAACTCAAACTAAAATTGCAATTGCTACTGCCACTGCTACATTTACATCAATAGAATTAATTACAAGTGTTAAAACATCGGTTAGTGTTGAAACCTCGGTTAGTGTAGAAACATCGGTTGTGGTTCAAACTGTCACTAAAGAATTAATAATTTCGAAAACAACTGATTCTGCAATTCATGAGGCTGAAAGCCATGTTGAACCAAGTAGTGAAGTATTTGATGATTCCGCTGATGGTTCAAAAAGAGAAAAAGAACGAGTTATAGAAGCGCTTGAAGAAGAACTTTCAGCAGAGCTCGAAGAACCAGAAACAATCACTGACACATTAACTTTGACTGTTACTCAACCAATGGTTGAAATTCAAATTGAACCAACCAAGGAGGTTTTTGAAAGCGCCATTGATGGATTTGAAAGGGAAGAAGAAAAGGTCTTACAAGAACTAGAATTTACCGTTACTTCAACAATCGAAGAAACAGTGCAAATACAAATTGAACCAACAGGTGAAGTTTTTGAAGATGCAACTGAAAGATCTTTGAAAGAAAAAGAAAAAGTCGTTGATGAAATAGGTACTACAATTATTTCGACTATTGAACAATCATTTGACGTACAGATCGAACCATCAAGCAATGCTCTCACTGAACCATCAGCTGCTGTTAAATTCGAGGAAGACAAAGTTAGACAAGAACTTGAATCAAAGCACAACAATAGGCCATCAAGTCTATCATCAATTACGCCAATTGCACGTTTGGAAACAGAAGCACCTGTTACATCTGAAATCGCAAAAGATGAATTATGAACGTTTGAAAAAAAAAAACATAAAAAACATTACATTAGTTGTGTAAATAAATAGTATATAATAAAATAAAATGAAGATTATAAGTTAAAAAATAAAAAAAAAAAAATATGTTTATGGATGGATTTAAATATAAATTAATAAAGTATGGTTCTGTTCATTGTAAATTTGTTCTTATTTTTTATAACTGTATTGGTGATGAATTGTAAGTCTGTAGCAGTCTAATTCCCTAATCTTTTGCTATCCATTGGGTTGGTGTTTTGAATTGTGCAGTTCAGCTTATCAGTTATTCACTTGATTTCTTACTATTACAAGCAACGATTTTGAATTTTCCCACATCGATTGTTTCACCATCATCCAATTTCATATTAACATCTTTAATAACAAAAGTCCAAACATCATCACAGAATCTATAAGTACTCAAATGACCTTTAAATGTCATTTTTGCTTTAACATTAGTTCGAAGATTATCTGAAGTAACTCTATCAAAATTAGCCAACACCTTCATTGCTAGTTGTGGTTGAATACGTTGATCAACAATAAGTGTATCTAATGCATCTGCAAGTGTTGCTCCAACACTAAATTGAATTAATTTGTAAAAATGATGAGAAATGACAAAATGTTAGTATCGAATGCCAAAACAATAAGAAACTGGAAATGTTCATTTTTCAAAATTATACTTACGTGCTTCTTCTATAAAATTCATAATATGATGGTCCGTTCATGAGTTCAAGTAGATATAGTCACACAAATATTTGGATGAGAAAGAGGTCTAACTAAATGGAATCAATTACGAAACTCATTCGCCCGCACAAAATTTTAAGATTTCAATTTTCAAATTTCCTTCAAATCATCCATTTCATTACTGATTTTTCATTTTAATAGTGTTTTATTGAATATATCCCAAGATTAACCAAAAATGGCTGTTATTTATTATAGATTCCGGTCTCAAAGACCAGATCATATTGCAACCATCAAGTTTGATGGTACAGGATTAACAGTTTTTGAACTTAAGCGTGAAATTATAATGGCAAATAATTTGGTGAATTCATCAGATGTTGATATTATTTTATATAATACAGAAAATATCCAAGATACAAAAATAGATTCATCTAATGATAACAAAGAATTGAATGATGATAATGAAGTTGTTCAACGTTCAAATACTGTTTTAGTTCGCAGAACTACCGCTGCGAAAAAAGGTAGAGGTAATATTCAAAGATACATTACTGGTAAGCCAAGATTAAATGTTGGATCAACAACAAATACAAATACAGGAAATCTCAATACGACTATATCAAATACTATTAGTGGTACAGGAAATGTAGATGAGGATGATATGATTCAGAAAATGTTCAATGCACAAGATGAGCAATGGAACCAACAACAAGATGTACTGGCAACAGCAACACGTATTGATAATTATAGATCTGCAACTAATGAACCCGTACCGGACTACTATATTTGTTATAAATGTGGTGAAAAGGGTAAACATTATATTAAAAATTGTCCAAAAAATAACGATCCAAATTGGGAAGGTGTTAGAGTTAGAAAAACAACAGGTATTCCAAAGAGTTACTTAAAGGCAATTGAAAAACCACAAGACGGTGTATCTGATGAATTACCCAATGGAGCATCTGCTTACATGGTCAATGAAGAAGGGAAATATGTTGTTGCAGTTGCAGATACAAAAGCATGGGAAAAATATCAAAACACTAAAAATTTAGAGAATTACAATTTAAATGATGATTCCATTGATGTGGATGATCCTGAATTAAAAGATACAGAATCTGGTAAATTATGGAAAAATCCAGTACAAACACCTTGTTGTAATAAGATATACTCAAGAAAGACAATTGAAGATGCATTAATCGATAGTGATTTTACATGTCCAAATTGTGGGAAAGAACAAATTTACCTTGACAAACTAACTTCGGATCAAGAATTACAGAAAAAAGTTGATGAATATATCAAAGAAGCTGCAAGCAAAAAGGAAAATCTTGATGGAAGTGCAAACAAAAGACAACAGATTAATCCTGTAGGTACAAACAATACAAATATGCTGGGTATGCCACAACTGATGAATATGCCACCAATGATGGGTATGCCACCTATGAATATGAATATGCCACCTATGATGGGTATGCCTCCATTTATGCCATTTATGAATATGCAAGGTATACAGGGTGTGCCGTCATCGCAGCAACAACCACAACAATCACCCCCAAAAAATAACTAAAGAAAAAAAATTGTAAATTAGTCTTACTTTTAGGATATATAGTGTAGTATAAAGATAGATAATGAACATTCTATTCAACCTTTTTCTGTTATGTGTGATAAAAAAACAAAAGATATAAAATAAAATAAATAAATCATGCAAAGAATCTAATATAACGTAATAATGGAAAGCTATCAGTTTTCACCTGCAGAATAAGAAATGACAGCCCATTTACCAGAAGAACACCAAAGTTCACCAAATTCATTACCAAGGTCTTTCCAATTTTGAATTAATTGTTCTTCAAGACCTTCAGGTAAACCAACACAAACATCAGATTTACAGGTTCTCAATGCCATAATATGAATATTTGAGCTTGAAAGTGAGTTAACAGCGGTTGAAAATGGAGTTGTCATTGGCCACTGTCTATCACCAGTTAACTTTCTATAATTTAGATCACCTTTAACAATTACTAATGTTGATTTTTGAAAGTAATCATACAATTCAGCACCACCATATGTAGTTTCTGTTGGAGTAATGTACCAATGATCTAAAGCAGAAGTCCAAAATTCAGAATCAGTTAGAGAAAATTGGCCATTTGCAAAATAGTGTTCAATGGAATTAACAAAATATTGAAGTTCAACTTGGTGATCAGGATACCATTCAGTATTTAACATATCATTGATAAATAATTTATAATCCTTGACCATGGTATCACTCACCATCCAAGGTCTTGTTTTACAATGGAAAACAACTTTATTAACTAATTTTGAGTCTAGCAGGAAAAGAGTTAAGGCTAAATCAGTATAAAATTCAAAACCGGCGTTATCTAAAACAAAATCAATACGTCTTTCTTCGAAAGGCACTGATAATATTTTTTCCCATGCAAGTGGTAAATCATTATCAATAATATTTTCAGCAGACTCCTTTCTTGCTTCTTTACCTTGTCTTGATTGTAACTCTTCTAAAGTTGCATTTGCTAAAAGTGATAAATCAGTTGCATTACCCCATAGAGAGATATCAACAAATTCTTCAAATAAAATTTGTAATTTTTCAATTTCAATATTTTCAGTTGATTTAATTTCTTCATTTAAAATTTTGTATCTAATAGCTAATTCATAAACACCGCTAGCAGAAGCTCTGAATGAATCTCTCTTCAGAAATTCGAAAATATCAAAATCCATCCATTTTGAATTTGATTTAACAAAAAGGTCTAATAACCTATATAAATAACATTCAATCAAAAGCCAAGGGCCATTTAACCAAGTTGGTTGAGCTGGTAATTTTGAGAATTCGTCATTATAAGAACCCAAACTTGGAATAAACTTGACCTCATTATCGGTGAAGGGTCTAATCAGAGCATTATTAGTAAAATCGTCTAATAATTTAGTAATGTTTTCTAGAATTAATTCACCTTGTTGTTTCAATTCATCATCATCGGATAAATCCATATGTTTTTTAACGTCAACTTTACACTGTGTGAAAATCTTTGGCCATCTTTCTCTACAGGTTGCGAAACCGAAAGAATTTGGATCACTTAAATTGTAAGGTGGTGGGATTGTTTGAGACATTTTCAATAATAGTAAATTGGAATAAATTGGAGTAAATTGGAATATACCAGGAAACTGGAAATGACACCTGTTAAGTAAACTTTTAGGTATTCGGAGCACATCATAGTTTTCTGGGGAACATTGTAAGCCGGTGGGGATCCGGCATGCGGAAAAACAGTCGTCTGTGCGGAATTTTTATTTTCCCTGAGGTTCAACTCGCGATTTCACGTAATAAGTACAGCTCTAGTGTTTTTGTATTTTTTATTTGTAAAATTCTTAATATTTCTATCGATATAAGACAGAATCAAGATCACTGTTTTCTTTTTTCTTTTCTTTTGAAAACAAAAACACCATCACGGACATGGCTTTCACTGAAAAGGAGCTAGTTTCTTTGAGAGCGGATATCTTGAGCTTCAAGAAAAAGCTAGATCTCGATAAAGGCAAACAAAAAGAAGAAGAAAACCAATCGATCATACAATCAGAAGATTCATCGTCTGATAATAATGACTTCCAGAGAGCTAAATTACTATCATCTGATTCCAATTATAAATTGGAAAATATAGAGGTATATAATGAATACTCTAAACAATATCAATCACAATTAGTTTATTCAAATACTTACCTTGATGATGAATTAAATGAACGTATTAAGAATGAAATTGATGCAGAGTTTGGATCTGATGATGATGACGACAATTATAACGATGACAATTATGAAGATGAGAATCCTGTTAATAATGTGATTTTACGTGATTTCCACATTGATGAATTACTAAGACCAATCACTAAACCTTCCGATATTACAAACATTAAGGCAATCAATAACGTATATAAACAGAATTTTTTTGACAAGCTCTCAAATCAAACAATTGAGGTTATTGAAAAAGAACAAGAAATGGTTAATTTATTAAATAAAACAATGGACATTTTTCTTCGTGATGACCCTGAAAGAATATCAGCTGACAATTTAAAATTATCTGACTACAATCATCACTTAGATCTCGACAAGGAGCCAAGTGATTCACAAAACGATTTTATACCTCAAGAACAACGTTATAATCGATTCAGCAATATTAAAAGTGATGATCCATTTTTCAAACTTCCAACATATGACTCAAATCCAGAATTCGACAGTATACCTCAAGAAGAAATAGATGAAACTAGACAACTCTTACAAATTGCATTACAAAGAAACGAAGAATATATTAGATCATTATCAGAAATACGGCTTGGATTTTTACATGCTGGAAACTATAAAGAAGATATCTACAAATGGTGTAAAGAGATTAATGAAAATGAAAAAAATCAGCAGAAGGAATAGTTAAATCAATAAATATTTTTAACATTTTATTGATGCTCCGTATGCTTGTGTATGTCCTTTTTATGTAAAACATTATTTGTATTAAAATTCAAGTTCTAAAACTTTAGACATATTTTTATCAGCCTTAGGATCGCACCCGATTAACGGCATAATAGCCTTATTCATAATACCATCAAAAAACTCTTCAATTAATTCCTTCAATTCACTACCGGTTTGACGGAAATCTGGATATGCGTTAACTTCTAATAGAGTAACACCTGTGTTTTCATTCACATTATCCGAAACCAAAAAATCTAACCCATACGCTTCGAATGCATTTGGCAATGGTTGAAAGTTCATTCTATCGACATTTACTGCCGCTTTAAATAAATCTCCAACAATTAAGTGAATTTGGTTTCTTATGTTTTGCTGGGTTTCATTTGAAAGGGAGGAATTTCTTAGCTCTTCAACAACTTTTTCATCAGTTTCATCTTGTAAACATGTATTTGTTAAATGTCCAGTCATATCAATAATTTCATCTTCAATATCGTTAATGAGTAGGTCAGGATTCTTATACTTCTCTGCACTGAAAAGCATCAACATTCTATCATAAACATACACTTGTAATTGGCCTGTTGCTAATACATAAGTTCTGATGTGGAATTTTCTGTTACCATAATCTGGTAATAATAGCGGATGGGAAATATATTCTTGAACAACAAAATGTCTTAACTGTGAAATTATCATTCCATCATTTGTTTCATCGCCTTCATCATCTGTATCATCTTCATCGAATGAATTGAAAATTGTTTGTAATTGATCAATTGTTTTGAAAATGTGAATACCTTGACCTTTATCTGTCATACTTGGCTTTAAAATAAAAGTCTTATTTAACTTTTCCTCGTTTTCCATTAACTCACATCTTAATTCATAAACTTCATCCAAAGTATCATCCAAAAATTCTGCATATGTGAGTTCAAATTGGAAACTTTCAGGAAAAGCTGTTTTTAAAATTGAAGTAGGATTTTTAGCCTGATACACGGCAATAGTATTTGCTAAATAGTGTTTTCTAATCAATGATTTTCTGTAAATATATGAATTTACAATATACGCTGAATCTGACATCAACCTTTCATGATCTAAATCCTCATAATCACCATAATGGAAAACAAAATAATCACCCTTTGGTGGAATTTGATCTTCAATTTTGATATTTGGGAGTTTTTTGGAAATTGCTTTCAACAGTGGTTCATAAATATAGGAATCTTTCGGGTATGTTATAACAATTTTAAGATTATTGTCAATGGAGTTTGCTTTGCTAAAATCGAATAAAAAATAATGATATGGACGTTAGTATCTTTGTCATTTGTTGGATAATTATCTTTTCAATTCTTTTAATTGTCATTACATCAGTTTGAAATATTTTTGTTTATAATATTACAAAAAAATAAAAATAATTTTGGAAAAAAGATAAACATAACTAAAATTAATTTTTTAAACTCACTTCTACTTACGAATCTAATTTTAAAATCATTTCACCTTGATTTGCTTCATCAATATGTTTGAAATTTGCTCTTAAAGCAGTAATTGTTGCATGACCTTGACCAATTGCTTTACCGTCAGTAAATTCTGTACTTGCATCGACAGCTTTGTGGACAATATCAAAATTTGGACGCCATTTAAAGACGATACCATCTGATACACTTCCATCAACAATATCAACATGTTCATTAGGAACTGTTGACTCATCTTTATAAAATAAACTTGTTCCCCATTTATTTTCCATCATTGGAACATGATAAATCTTTGTCTTGCCGACTTTAACATTTTCATTTAAAGGAACATTAACTGTATAAATATGTGCATTATCGTGCCATTTTGACCATAATTCTTCAATGAGCTTTACACTTAATAAACTTGCTTCGCTGATCCATTCACCTGGAACATTTGGATCGATTTCATAAGAATATGACAGTGCAATTGCACGTGCTCCTTGATGAACACCCTCCATTGCACCACCAACGGTACCACTTGAAAGTGCATAAAGTGCAGTTGAATTACGTCCAACATTTGGACCACTTATAACTAAATCAACATTTTCGGAACCACCGCAAATATGGTTTACACCAATGTCTGTGCATGTTGCAGGCGTACCATTGTCAATTAAACACCATTCTTTAAGATCAGGATTTGATCTTAATTTTGCTTGTGGGCCAGGGAAAGGACCATAATATGAATTATCTTCAGGTTTTGAAATAGAACTATAAATGTATTTAAGTGTAACATCTTTGCCAGCAAAATGGGCCTTACCGATCCAAGATTTTTGTGAAAATGGAACGCAAATTGTTAAGTCCCAATTTGTATATTTATGGATTGCCTCAACTAAATATTTGATGTATGGAGAGGCAAGATCATTAGGTCCACCATCATCGTTAGTAAGTAAAACTCTCATTATGTCTTGCTTGAATATTTAAACAGGAAAACAATCACATATTAAATTTACAAATGAAATGACTCTCCCTTTTCAAAAACTAGAAATTCAATAGAACTTCAAAAAAAATTAAAATTAAAATTCAAAAATCTAGGCGCCACAAATTCCGATATTAATATTTTATTACTTTTTATTGTTTTTGAATCTAATTAATGTGTTATGTAAATACTACAAACAGTTTATAAAATAGGGATAGCGTTTCTATATCTAAGATGGTGGTGAACAAATATATTACCAGACTCTAGCACCTGCTAATTTTTCAGCTGAAAGATCACCTAAATCCTTATATTTACCTTCAACTTTATATTTGTTCAATAAATCCAGGTATCTATCGAATAAGAAAGATGAATCTAATGGTCCACCCTTAGCTTCTGGATGGAATTGGACTGAGAAAATTGGTCTTTCTTTATGTATCATACCTTCATTTGATAAATCATTTAAGTTAATGAAATACTCTTTATAGTCTGATGGTAAAGTTTTTGCATCAACTGCATAACCATGATTCTGTGATGTAATATGACATTTACCTGTTGTTAAATCTAAGGTCGGAATATTGTGAGCTCTGTTACCATACTTTAATTTTAATGTTTTTGCACCTGCTGCTAATGAAAGTAATTGATGACCCATACAGATACCCATTAATGGTAAATCTGGTTGTTCTTTAATAACTTGTTTTAAATTTTCAACAGTTTCTGAACAATATATTGGATCACCTGGACCGTTTGAAATAAAAATACCGTCGAATTTATCTGCAACCTTTTGAATTGGATAATTATATGGAACAATTGTTATTTCTACACCTCTTGATACTAAACATCTTAAAATGTTTTCCTTTGCACCACAATCGACAACTAAAACGTGATGTTTTGCATTTTTAACTGGAATATGGAATGGTTCTTTTGTTGTAACTTTACTAACCATGTTAACTAAACCTGGATCATAAAATTCAGTTGAGTCGTCATTACCGATACTTAATCTACCTAAACTTGAACCTTGTTCTCTTAAATATGAAACTAATTCTCTTGTATCAACACCAGTAATTGCTGCAACACCTTCTCTTTGGCACCAATTACTGAGTGATTCAACTGCTGTCCAATGTGAATATTCTAATGCAACATCAGTAACAACAATACCGACACATTGAACATGCGGAGATTCAAAATATTTTAATAAGGTAAATTCATCACGAACACTACCAGATGGAACACCATAGTTACCGATTAATGGTTGAGTGAAACAAATAATTTGACCACGATATGATGGATCGGTCATTGATTCAGGATAACCAACTAATGATGTGGTAAAAACAACTTCACCTGAAACTGTCTTTGGAGCACCGAATGAAAGACCATCAAAAACTGGACCATTTTTAATTGTAAGTTTTGCTGGATCTAGAGTTTTTGTTGTTTGAGTTGCAAGACTTCTGGTGTAAAGTTTTGCAGATCTTGTGAAATTTTTCTTTAAAGCGTTAAATGCTAACATTTGATACATATATAACTTATAAGTTATCTTATTACAAGAAAGAAAACAAAGAAGATAAAAGAGTAACAAAGTTCAGAACTTAAAAGGAAAGAGAAAAAACTGATTAAAAGTAAATTGAAAAAAAATTTGCGTCCATTTGCTTGACTCATAGACATTACAAAAAAAATGGAAAGCGGACCGCGCTCACTCAGATTACCCGATTAGGCAAGCGCGCTTATTATTAAGACAACGCATGGAAAGTGATGTCAATGTCTTTTTAAAAAAAAAAGAGACATATGATACTGAGTTTAATTATGATTCATGTTTTTTTGTTTGAACTTTGTATTGTTTAATGATTTACGTAGTAAAATTAAAGTTATGTAACAGTATACAATTTGGAATAATATATTTATTATTTTAGGAATCTGCTCAAATATCAAAAGCACGTTCAAGTGACAGCAAAGGGTCATAGATCCAATGAGATTCATTAAGCACCCTCAGTGCTACCATCTGAATATCATCAAGCCATATACGTCTTATTTCTTTGGTTGAAGGTTTCATTGTCAAAAACTCACCTAATGAGAATGCAGGTCTATTGGTTGATGCTTTCTGGAAGCGTTTGTGTGTTTTTGTCTCTTTGTACTCAATGAAAACACCCCTTAATGTTTCCTTTGTAAAAGGATTTTTAAATTCAATTTCTATCATACTGTAAATATGAACATATTTCCATTCTAAACTTCTCTTGGAATTTTTAATTCTAATTAAATTTAAAGCAGTGGATCCTTCTTCAGGTTTGATGGTTATTGAATTTAATTCGAATGATCCAATTTTTCTAATTGTACTAAATTGATTAAAAACATCATCACTGACTTCTTCAAACAAAAATCTTTTACTAAATTCATTGAATTTATTCAAGGATTTCATAGATAAATCCGATTTTTCAATCTTTGAGTAATTTGAAAATTTGAATAACGGATATCCAGTAACTTGAAAATTATAAATTTTCATACAATTTGATATATTAATAGATTTGATATATTCTGACATAACAGATGATGTAATTTTTTCGTTCTTATTTTGTTGAATAAATTCTTCAAACTGATCTATTCCATTATTCATTTCCAAAACAGATGTTGAATTCAAATCCCCGATATCTTCCCATCTATTAAAAATGTGAAACATATAATGCAATGGTAATGTTAATAACAGATTTAGGTTTTTAAAAGGTGCAAATCTTGAAAGATGTTCTATTTCACTAATTAAATCATAAAACCCAATTCTTAGAATAGGTACTTTCCTCCTTTCAACCTCAGAACAAAACAAAGCACTAATATAAGCATTCAATTCTAACAATAGCGCTAAAACTTTGAATTTTGTTGGCAATTCATATTTAATTGAATATTCATCTTCAAATATATTATTATAATAGATGTGGAACAAATAAGGAAAAATGGATTGTAAAATTTTTAAATCGGAAACTGAGGAACCGAACTTCAAATCCTCTGGCTCATTTGATTTATCACCACCTAATTGCAAAATACAATTATTATTTTCAAAAACATTATGTTCAGCAATATCTGTTTGAATACTTGATAAACTTGAATTGAAAATTTGAAACGCATAATCACTTGCAACAATTTTAAAGTGATTTTTAATTATTTTTGTAATACCATCTTTGAAAACTCCTTCCAAAATACATTTTTGAATATCAAATACTAAACATCTGTTACTACTGAAGTACGGCAACTCCTCTAAAATACAAAGTTTCTTCAAAGACCAATGATCAACATAATCCTTTGCAATTAGTAAACCTTTTTTCTTCAAATTTAAATAGTCTTGCCTTGTAACATTTGGGTATCTTCTTGAATTATAAATTGGAGTAAAATAATTACCCGAGTCATCTTTAACAGAGCTTCTCGGTACTGTACAATATGCACATTGATATTTATTACTTGATGTATACATATCCAATATCTCATCATTTTCGTTGTGACAGTTTCCCAATGCCATGATTAATAAAATTTTAACAAAATATTCATGTCTATTCAAACTTACTCTTATGACATTGTCCTGTAAGTAATTTAAATATTGTAGAAGTGGTTTTAGTAAATATTGATTCCATTCTTGTTTATCGTCGAGATCACAAACACAAGCTAAAAACATAAACTCAGGTTGGTATTTTAAATGATTAGGTAATTCATTCAATATAAAATAAATATAACCTAATTTTTTGTTTTCTGATCCAACATTCAGTCTTGATGGCGTAACTAAAGTAAAGGTAAATGCAAAATCTATTTTTCTGCTGTCTTGAATAGCGTCCCTGTATATATTACCATCATGAATCAGATTTAGATATTTTGATCTTTCATTATAATTTTTGGGGGGCCTGATTGTCTTTTTTAGGTAGGTTCTTAGTTTCTTATTTAATAAAATTGATAAAACAAAATTATTGAATAACTCAATTGAAAAGGGTGACCTTTTATGATTTACTTGATTTTTTAAATTAATGGCATATAAATATGGATCATCACTATTATCAACATTTGCTGATTTATTAACATAAGGACATTCAGTATGCTCCTTTGAGAAAAAAAAATAGTTTTTGCAAGAACAATAAGAAAACTCAATAGTTGACTTAATTGTTTCCCACTCATTAAAAATTGCTTGTTTTTCATTTTTGATGGGTTCATCGTCTGAGCAAAATATATAATTAATGTCATCTCCAATATTATCTCCAATCTTGAGTAACTTCAAAAAATTTTTGAATTTAATATCAAAAAATTTCTGTAATTGAGTTGAGTTTAGCTTTTCAACAATCGATTTTAAATTTAAGTTAACTTCATTTATTTCAACATCGGATTTGATTTTTGATATTGATTCATCGACTCCATTATTATTACAACTATTATCGTTTATCGTTTCACCTAATGGATCATTAATTGCTGATATTTCATGAAATTCATAAGATGACAATGTGAATAGTTCGGGTACATAGATAGTAACAGCAGGTGCTTTATCAGACGATTGATTTGAAAAGTCATGTGGCAACTGATCATTATAATAATTATTGATGTTTTCAGGATGATCACTATCATTGGTATTATTAGCATGTGGGTGATTAGTATGAGCACTATTGGTTTTCTTATCAGCATCAATATTAATTGTACTATTATTATTACCATTACTACTAGCACCAATATTAGGATGACTATCAGTTTTAGGATCACTTTTAGTATTCATATTAATACTAGTAAGACTGTTAGTAAATTCATTAGCATTGTTACGGTTGTCAGCAAGCTCATTATGATTATCATCACTACTACTATTGTTATAACTGTTATCATTATTATCATGATAGTGAGTAATATGAGCGTTATCAATATTATTATTATTATTATTATTATTATTATTCTCGTTATTATCACCGTTGGTGTGAAAGCTAGAATTATTCTTTCTTAATTTTTCATTATTACTATGTTGATTGACTCTTGGGTCATGAACATTTGAGTTAGCATGCATAGGCAGTGCAATACCAAAATCATTTGTAAATTGATTATGATTTAACATTTGATAATTTTCAAGATTTGGGAAATTATTAGGATTTAAATTTGGATTATTATTATAATTAAATGGAATAAAATTATTGAATACATTCAGATTATTTACACCATTATTTGATGATGAAATACTTGATTGGTGTAAATTATTAAATGGTTGCCATTCGTGTTCGTTTTTTATAATATTTGAGGATGTAGTTGATGGTGTCCGGTTGACTGAAGTTGAAAAGTCATGTTGGTTATTAATGTTGGTTGGATTTGAAAATGAAGATTCAGCTATTCCATTATCTTCATAATTAGTATTAAATGGCTGTTGTTGTTGTTGTTGTTTACGATGATGGTAATTATTAGTAAAATCTGCATCAGTAAGATTATTCTGAGAAAATGACCTTGAAAAAGCGTTCCAATTTGTTGAGTTGGATTGATTGTTTGGAAGTTTAACGACCTTACTGAATTCAGACTTGTCAGATCGTGAATATTGATGTTGTTGGCCTTGTTTATTTTGGTCATAATTGTACTGACCTTGGTTATATTGTGGAAAAAGTTGTTGAGGATATGGCTGTTGATAATACTGAGCCTGAGGATATTGTCCATAATGTGAGCGTTGATGCTGCAGTTGATAATATTGTGTTTGTATATTTAATTGATGATTTGATTGACATGGTTTATCTGAATAATAATCATCCTCATGATTATTCATTTCATTTTCATGGTTGGTATTAGTGTTGTAAATCGTTTGCTGATTATAATAATTCATGTCGTTGATAGTATTCCTGAAATAAGTTGATGAATTATCTACGTAATTATTGGGATATGCAGAAACTAAATTGGAATGCTGGTCGTAGCCATGATTCCTCTTTTGGTCGTGATCGTGATTCCGATATTGATTCTGATCGTAATTTTGATCGTAATTGTGATTCTGATTCTGATTCTGATTCTGATTGTTATCGGGGCCTTGATTTTGATCTTGATCTTGGTTAGTTAGATGATGACGATGTTGTTCATTATGACCTCTATTATCTGTAGTGAAATGTTGTTGATAGTTTAGGTCTATAATATAATCTGGAGTATTAGGTTTTTTTCCAGTCATGTAATGTTTTGATCTTTTTTGTTTTAATTTTTAAAGCTAAAATTTGGTACAGTAATATCGTTTAATAGAATAGGTAGGCAAGTGGTTAATAAAAAAAGAGGGAACTATTATGTGCTGGTATGATATACGTATGTATATAACATCGACGAAGGGGTCTAAATGCCTGTAACTTGAAGAAGTCAAAAAAGAGATGACCCTGATAAGATCAAAATAACATTAGGGTTCAAAATCGAGCTCAAAAATCACTAAAATTCGAAACTTAGATTAAATTATGTGGGATCTGGGATTTGCGGAGGTGAGGCAGGCTTTTTTTTTCAAAGGATTAATTGTTAATAGTCAATCGTCTAGTTCCTAACCCGGTGGCAAATTAAAAAAAAAATAGTTAGCAACTAAACTAGGAATGTGGCAAATTTGGTGAAAATGGGTAAATTACAACTAACGAGCGTATATTATGTCCCATTTGCAATTCAATTAAATAACGCAATTTCGCAACAAATTAGGTTTAAGCGTTCTTGCTTGACTAAATTAGTTACAAAAACAATATACAATCGACAATTCCAAGGCGACCAAATTTTAAATTCGTTACCATATCAAACCAATGTCCAAATCGCCCTTGTTTGAACACTTGGCAATAACAAGATATGAACAACTTTCAATGTGGATATACGCATACGAACATACATATATGAAACAATAGCAACAAGGCACTAGCTACAAGAGCCAAGCCATCGATTCTCTTTCGGGCAATGTCGAGCATTTAATGATCTTCATTGAAAGGAAAACGCATGGAAATAAACTACATTGGCCTATTATTCAATTGCTTTTCGATGCCTCGATCGAAGGCTCATGCCTAGTAACTAAGGGCTACAATGTTTAAGGTTCCCCCAGTCTCTGAAACCTTATATATCACACTACCTTGCATCACTAGGGGGCTTTTCCACTGCCAAAACTGGGAATGTGGACAGGAACAGACATGAAAACCGGCCATCATTCATCCTTCCAAAGGAGAACGATCGTCTGCCCCGCTACTGTCCAATTAGGCAAGTGCAGTAACGGAGGTTCATCGACCAAGCAGATATATCAGTTTCCTTTGTTGCAAAAAGTGAGCTTTTCCCAACATATTTTCCGCCGTGCGGCGATCTCCATTAATTTTTTTTTGTTTGTTTGTTTGCTAATTTAGTACGTTGTTTCCGAAATAAAACTTGTAGCTAAATTTAAAGAACAATCCCGGCGTAATAGGCACTAGATCTGTTACTGTTTTACATATTACAGCGACTAGCATATTGAATTAATAATAGCAAAATTTGGGCAAGCATTTATTGTGGCCTAGAAAATCAATCTTGGGAGGGGTAAATGAGCATTATTGCTGACTTGTGTGCCTACCAAAGAGAAAGAGAGGGCATAGGTTTTGTACATAATTCAAGTCTATCAAATATGCACCAACGTCATGCGATGTCTTCTCCTCTGATGACACTTCTACTCTAAATAGTAGGTTATGTAGATACTTATCCAAG
The DNA here is from genome assembly GCA_030558305.1 of Pichia phayaonensis. Taxonomy (NCBI): domain Eukaryota; kingdom Fungi; phylum Ascomycota; class Pichiomycetes; order Pichiales; family Pichiaceae; genus Pichia; species Pichia phayaonensis. Next base: position 65,977 of record JAJMSE010000010.1, read on the forward strand.
AAGTAAAATGGAAGCTGTCCTATTAAACCAAGTCTAAAAACCCTCAATAGCTGCGCAGAAGTAGTAAAACCCCGCTTCTACGTCGGTCGACGCGCGTGTTATAGCTTACCCGGCTTTTTAAAAAAAACCACGCACTGAAAATTTTTCATTTTTTTTTTCCGGAAGCTGCGATTTTCCAAGTGGTCCACCATTTTTATCTTCCAATAATTTTTCATTAACATTTTCTTCTTTTTCTCTTCTATGTATTTTCTTCTTTTCTTCCTTTTTCTTTTCTCTTCTCTTCTTTCTCTACAACACTTAGTTTTTCATAACAAGTTAATTCAATATGTCTCACAGAAAGTACGAAGAACCAAGACACGGTTCCTTAGGTTTCCTCCCAAGAAAGAGAGCTTCCAAGCAAAGAGGTAGATGTAAGTCATTTCCAAAGGATGACAAGTCCAAGCCAGTTGCTTTAACTGCTTTCTTAGGTTACAAGGCTGGTATGACTACCATTGTCAGAGATTTAGATAGACCAGGTTCTAAGATGCACAAGAGAGAAGTTGTTGAAGCTGCAACTGTTGTTGACGCTCCAGAATTAGTTGTTGTTGGTGTTGTCGGTTATGTTGAAACTCCAAGAGGTTTAAGATCTTTAACTACCGTTTGGGCAGAACACTTATCTGAAGAAATCAAGAGAAGATTCTACAAGAACTGGTACAAGTCAAAGAAGAGAGCTTTCTTAAAGTACTCCCAGAAATACTCCAAGGCTGGTGAAATTGACACTGAATTAGCAAGAATTACCAAATACTGTTCAGTTGTTAGAGTTTTAGTCCATACTCAAATTAGAAAGACTCCATTATCCCAAAAGAAGGCACATTTAGCTGAAATTCAATTAAACGGTGGTTCTATTGCTGATAAGGTCCAATGGGCTAAGGAACACTTTGAAAAGACTGTTTCCGTCGATTCCGTTTTCGAACAAAACGAAATGATTGATACTATTGCTGTTACCAGAGGTCACGGTTTCGAAGGTGTTACTCACAGATGGGGTACCAAGAAGTTACCAAGAAAGACCCACAGAGGTTCAAGAAAGGTTGCTTGTATTGGTGCTTGGCATCCAGCTCACGTTTCTTGGTCTGTTGCAAGAGCAGGTCAAAACGGTTACCACCACAGAACTTCTATTAACCACAAGGTTTACAGAGTTGGTAAGGCAGGTGATGAATCATCTGGTGCAACTGATTTCGACAGAACCAAGAAGACCATTACTCCAATGGGTGGTTTCGTTAGATACGGTGAAGTCAAGAACGATTTCGTCTTATTAAAGGGTTCTATTCCAGGTCCAGTTAAGAGAGTTATCACTTTAAGAAAATCCTTATACGGTCCAAAGGACAGAAGAGCTTTAGAACAAGTTTCCTTAAAATGGATTGACACTGCTTCTAAATTCGGTAAGGGTAGATTCCAAACTCCAGCTGAAAAGCACGCTTTCTTAGGTACATTAAAGAAGGACTTAGAAAACTAAGCATTTCCTTTTTAAATGGATGTTTATTATTTCATAGTGGTTAGACTTAATTGATATGTATAATTAATTATTTATTTTATTTTATTTTATAGTTTATTATTTTGTATCTTTAAAGGACAAACTATCTAATCTTAAAATTAATTCGTAAATTATGATGAACCTTCAATGCAAAGGTTCCTTCTATTATGTTTGTTTTTTTTTATTTTTGTAAATTATCCAAGACTAAGTTTATGGAGGGTTGCGTTCACTTATTGAAATGCCCAAAGGTTAGAATGTGCAAGATTTGAACTTAGAGCTTTGCATCACAAATAAGTCCCTAACTTTCTATTTTATTAAATTATTAGAGCTTCGTGTGTTTACTTTATCGATAGTCTATCGTTGATGGTTGATGCTGATTGTCGATGTAGTTCATTGTTCTACATATTTTAAACCCAAACATCAAAAGTAAAGTCGCCTTTCATCATACTCTATATATATTTACATGGGCTTTACAGTTTCTGGTTTCAAACTACCTTCTTTACTTGCTGTTGCACCCTTTGTTCTGGGCATAAGAACCTATCCCAGTACAGGACATCTCTACTAACTGCAGAGAACTTGGAAGAGTCACTCAATTAATGTATCGGTCGATCGACTTTGAATTTCTTATTTCCACTTTTTTTTTTCGTTTTTTTTTTTTACAAAATTTTTCACTTTCGAGGAAGAAAAGGCAAAAAATACTGAAAATTTTCATCGGATGACAATAGAAAATGGATCAAATTTGTCTAATACTTAAAAGCTTTTTTAAATCTTTTACAAAACACACAAAGTTTACGATTTTATATCGGGTAACATATAATAGACTATTTAATTGATAATGTCTTACGTTCCTCCACATAGAAAGGGCCTTCCACAAACCGGACCATCCTCACTTGCTGAACAAAGCTCAGAATTTGAAAGAAACAACAGCTTTGGCTCAGCTTATGGTAACAGAAGTTCTGGTTATGGTAACAGAAATTCTGGTTACGGTACCAGAAGTTCAAGTTACGGTAATAGAAGTTCTGGCTACGGTAATAGAAGTTCTGGTTATTCAAGAGATGGTGGTTACTCAAGAGATGGTGGTTATGCTAAACCAAGAGGCCAAGGTTCTTGGTCAAATGGTGAGCATGTCCCAGCTGCAAGAGATTCAAGATTAGAATTAGAATTATATGGTGAAGAAGGTGATTCAAAATTTCAATCATCAGGTATTAATTTTGATAATTATGATGACATTCCAGTTGAAGCTACTGGTGATAATGTTCCTGACCCAATTACTGAATTTACTTCACCACCAATTGATTCATTATTATTAGAAAATATCAAATTAGCTAGATTTACCAAACCAACTCCAGTTCAAAAATACTCAATTCCAATTGTTTCATCGGGTAGAGATTTGATGGCATGTGCTCAAACTGGTTCTGGTAAAACTGGTGGTTTCCTTTTCCCTGTTTTATCTGAATCTTTCAAAGTTGGACCAGCTCCAATTCCTGAAGAATCTAATAGATTTGCAAGAAACAAAGCTTACCCAACTGCATTAGTTTTAGCTCCAACAAGAGAATTAGCCTCACAAATCTATGAAGAATCCAAGAAATTTACTTATAGATCATGGGTTAAAGCTTGTGTTGCTTATGGTGGTGCAGATATTGGTACTCAAATTAGAAACTTATCAAGAGGTTGTGATTTATTAGTTGCAACACCAGGTAGATTAAATGATTTATTAGAAAGGGGTAAAATTTCCTTAAAAAATATTAAATATTTTGTTTTAGATGAAGCTGATAGAATGTTAGATATGGGTTTCGAAAATCAAATTAGATACATTGTTGAAGAATGTGATATGCCACCAGCAAACGAAAGACAATCATTATTATTCTCTGCAACTTTCCCAAGAGAAATTCAACATTTAGCTAGAGATTTCTTAAATGATTATATTTTCCTTTCTGTTGGTAAAGTTGGTTCAACATCTGAAAATATTACTCAAAGAATTTTATACGTTGATGAAGAAGATAAAGAACCAACTTTATTAGATATTTTAGCATCTGATGAAGAACCTGGTTTAACATTAATTTTTGTCGAAACAAAGAGAAAGGCAGATCAATTAAGTGATTTCTTATATGATCACAATTTACCAGCAACTTCAATTCATGGTGATAGAACCCAAAGAGAAAGAGAAAAGGCATTAGAATTATTTAAGACCGGTAGAGCACCAATTTTAGTCGCAACTGCTGTTGCAGCTAGAGGTTTAGATATTCCAAATGTTACCCATGTTATTAACTATGATTTACCGGGTGATGCAGATGATTATGTTCATAGAATTGGTAGAACTGGTAGAGCTGGTAATACCGGTGTAGCAACTGCATTCTTTAACAGAGGTAATAAAAATATTTCCAGAGAATTAATTGATTTATTAACTGAAGCAAAACAAGAAGTTCCACAATTCTTAACCTCTGTCTCAAGAGAAGGTGGTAGAGGTGGTCAAAGAGGTGGTAGGAATAACAATTCAAGAGATATCAGAAGATCAGGTAATTCTTATGGTAATAATTCCTACGGTGGTAATAACTCATATGGTAACTCTTATGGTAATAATTCCTACGGTGGTAGCAGTTCATATGGTAATTCATATGGTAATAACTCTTACGGTGGTAACAGCTCATATGGCCACTCGTCACGTTCTTCTAATTCATCATCATCTCAATGGTGGTAAACAAATAAAAGAAATCTAATAATTTAATTAGTAATAATCATTATCACTAGATTTTATTATTATTAGTTGCATTATTTTCTTTTTTTTTATTATTATTTTTATTATTTTTATTTTTATTTTTACTATTTGAGTTTTTGTTTTATCTATTAGTCAAGTTTGATTTATTGTTGGAAAATTCTTAGAGAAAGTTTATCATTTAAAAATTTTGGAACATCCCTCTTCCGATGACAAATTTAGAGTGAAAAATTAATATATTCATTTTTTTATTATTATATCATATTCATATTCATATTCTTTATCTATCATATTCACATATTCATATATTCACATATTTACATATATTGTTTTTTCAAATTTCACAGCGGACACAAAAACGGAAAAATTTACTCCATTTGATTTATAAATACTTTATGAAAAAAAAAACTACATTATCAACATTATTATAATTGTTATTATATCGTATATTGTAAAATTAAATTAAATCACGATATATATTTATATTATCATGACAATTTGGCATATCTCATATGTTTTACATGGAAAGGAACAAATGAAATTTTTGTTTCATCTATTTCATTCATTTATTATTTTATTCAATCATATTCTTGTATGCTCACATACATATATTTTTTTCATGCATTACAGAAATTTTAATTTCCTTTGAAGTTTTGATATATTTTTATTTATTTGTTTATTTTTTACAATTTAATTTTGCACATTATTTTTCCCAATTTTGTTAACTCTTCTGCGTTATGTTACAATTGAAACTCTTTTCTACCTCTATATATACATCGGTTTGCTATATATTTTTATCTCTATTCTTCTTATTCATATTTTTGTTTTTGATTTTTACTTTTCGTTCCTATTTATTATATTCTTTCCGGTCAACAAATTTGCTATAGCTAAGTTTAGATATCATGTATTTTATCTTACATGCTCTTCATTGTATTCTAATTCCATGATATTTAAACTACTTTGGCTCCAGATTGTGTATTTTTATGCTTTTTCTATATATAGAGTTTCCATAATCTTTAATCATTATCGATGACAGAACCATGACATCACCATAATCAACTCTTTCTGATTTTAATTTTTTTTTTCTTTTTCTTTTTTTTCGGTTTTTACCAAAATTTTCCTTTTTTGTCGCTCAATGGTGAAACAAGGGTGCCTATTGTGTACATGTAGCAGAGAAAGGGACGTGTATAACCACGTGAATACAATGGTTCTGTAGGACTACGTATGTAGTTGGTAATGGAAAGATAGTCAAGTGCTGTCTTACTGTGCGGAAATCAGTGAGTCTTTCATAATTTGTGATATATGAAATTAAATTTGGCAACTGTCGTATTTGGCTATGAGTAGTCTTCTCCTGAAATCCGTCATCCGGACTTGTACTTTTTTCGTTTAAGAGGTGTTAGTTCTTTTCCTGTTTCCTGTTTCTTGTTTCTTGTTTCTTGTTTCCTGTTTCTTGTTTCCTCTCTGGTTCCTTCTTCATATATTCTTCTTGATCCATCCCTATTTAAATAGTTAAAAATATACTGGGTTGATCAATTTGTTAAACACTATGTTTAAATCCAATAAGAATCGCAAAGATACAGATACTTCACCATCTACTTCTCTTACCAAGCCTTTTAAAGGGGGTCATCCAAAGACTAAAAGTTCAACCAATTTACGTTCCAACTTATCAGATTTGAATAACACAGATTTAAATGATTTGCACTCATTGACGTCATTCAATTCATTCAGCTCTTTGAACAATGTACGATCATCAAATCAAAACTTAAAATCACCAAATCAATCATGGTCAAATTCTTTAGAATCCCTACATAGTTTACCTGATAACTTTAAAACAGGCAATAATAAAAACCTCTTATCTTTCTACAACAAAAGGAAAAATAAGTTAAAATCAAATAACAGGCAAAGTTTAAAGAAAAATCAAAAAAATAAGTTTTTACCATATTTAAATGACAAAAGTAGATCAGATAGGAATTATACAACTCCCCCACCTATTGATGCGTCAACAATTATGGAAGATGATGAGAGTGAACAGGTCTTAAATGTCCCAATGTTACCTGCTTTTAGTAGTCCCTGTGTACAACAATCTTCAAATAAACAATTTAGTTTGCCTGAAATACCAAAGCCAAAATCTAGGGCTGAAAATAATTCGAGTTTTAATTTTCCGTCAAATGGTATTGAATCAACTGGGTTAACAGAATTAAATGAATTTACTTTTCCACAAAATGCTTCTGATTCTTTTAATGAAACTGAATCAAATAGAATTTTTAGATCAACAATTGATCAAGACTTCAATGTTAATTTTTCAAAGGATTCAGCAATGTCAAAAGGTCCCCAAATATTGGAACTAAGAAAGAAAAAGGGGATATTATCACATAAGAAAGTAATTACTGAAATGAGTAGTTCAGATGATGACGTATCAACCGAACATGAAACGGATAATGAAATTGATAATCATTTTTATGCATTAAAACAATACATACCAACTGATGGTGGTGATAATAACTCGATTAAATCTAATGACTCGCATACGTCAAAGAAAGGTATATTTAGGTCAATTTTCAGAAAAAGGGGATTATCTTTTGGTTCGGAAAAAAGTATCAAACTTACAACAACTAATAATTCAAAGGATAGTGAAAACGGAAATGTGAATGAAAATGAAAACAAAAACAAAACTGATTATCGACATGGAACTAATCATACTATGAATAAAGTTAACAATAAGAATGATGATGAAGAAATCGATAACGAAGAGTCTATTTATTTTAATTTTGCACCGAGGAGAAAATCAGTGCCAATAAAGGAAAAAATAGATGAATTCAGTGACAGTAATTCAGGTGAGAAAGACAAAAGTACGACTGAAAAACAAACTGAATTTGATGATATTGACTTAAACGAAAGCAATAATGATAATGATACTGGCAACGAAAAGCATGCATTTAAAAAATATAATAGTAATGATGAATTAGATGGTTCAAATGGTAATGGTGAGCATTTTTTGAAAAATGTATTTCGTTTAGACGGATTATTAGGACAAGGCGGTTTAATTCCAAGTCTTAATATATATAACGATAATAATAATGATGCTGGTAATAAGAATAATCCAAATGTGAGACGAGGTGATCAAGTCCATGATGAAGAAAACCCACCTCCTAACTTTCAGGATGAAATTAAGGAAGAGGCGCAAGTATTGGTTGGCCACATGATCAGAAATCCTCTAGATGAATTAAAGAATAGTAAGGGGAAAAAGCAGTCAAACTTGAGATCTAGAAGAACAAGTCTTTCTAATAGGGAAAACTTTAATTACGATAACTCTTCAAATAATAGTACTTCTGATTTAAATACAACTGCTGGTTCAAGCACCGGTCTTTTTGTTCCTGATCGTGCGCATTTACCAATTGATCCATTTGATGACTTACAAGATGTTTACAATTTTAGTATAGATGTTCCTGAAAATGTTGCTTCAAAACCAAGAAAATACAGAGCTGGTATCCAATCTGCATTATTTCAACTTTATAATGCACATACATTACCATCAGCTTCAACATCAAATTCAAGTACAACATTAGCTGGACAAAATTATGATGAAAATATTTCAGAAGCTGCATATGACTCGGAATTTAATGAAACAATTAATGATTTAAATATGAATATTGGGGATGAACTTAGAAGAAATGAATTCGATTATTTAGATGCAAAAGAAACATTAAGTTCTCAACTTCCTGCCTTTACATCAAAACTACAGGAAATCACAACTGATGCAGAAACTGAAGTAGGGAAGTTCTCAAAAAAACATAGACGGGCTGGATCATTACAAAGTAGACTATTTGGTTCTGATGCTGGGAATAGATTTTATAAAGCATCAGTTAAATCTTCAACTGGTAACAAAAAATCTGATGTTTCCTTCTCGCTGCCGAACTTTGGCGAAAAGCCATCAACTGCATCAGATACTGAATATGAAAAGAAGGAATTACAAGGCTATAAAAATTTGAAAAAACGTGCAAAGTTTAATAAAAAAATCACAAGAGAGACCACTGCAAGAATTACGGTTCATATTGCTGACGTTTTAGAAAGACAAAGGTTTATTTTAACACTATGTAAAGCATTTATGCTTTATGGTGCACCAACTCACAGATTGGAAGAATATATGTCAATGACCGCACAGGTTTTAGAAATTGATGGATCATTTATTTATTTTCCTGGTTGTATGCTGGTTTCATTCGGTGATTTAAATGCCAGAACATCCGAAATGAAACTTGTTCGTTGTGCACAAGGTTTAGATTTGGGTAAATTAGATGAAGTTCATGATGTCTATAAGAATGTTGTGCATGATAGATTAGGTACAACTGAAGGTTATCAAAGGCTTGACGAGATTATGAATAGAACGCCACATTTTAATGCTTGGTGGTGTATTTTCTTTTATGCGATGTCTTCATTAGCTGTTGCATCTTGGAGTTTTGGTGGTTCTTGGATTGATTTACCAATTTGTTTTGGTATTGGTGGAATTATTGGATTTTTGCAATTCGTTGTATGTCCTAAGAACACATTGTATACATCAGTTTTTGAGGTTACGTCAAGTATCATTGCAAGTTTTATTGCAAGAGCAATTGGTTCAATTAATGGAGGTAATACATTCTGTTATGCAGCACTTGTTCAAAGCCCATTAGCGTTGATTTTACCCGGTTATATAATTTTATGTGGATCACTAGAACTTCAAAGTAGAAATATTGTTGCCGGTAGTGTCAGAATGTTTTATGCTTTCATTTATTCACTTATGCTTTCATTTGGTATAACATTAGGTGCTGCACTTTATGGTTGGATTGACAAAGATGCAACTTCTGTAACCACATGTTCCTCGAATATTTCACCTTGGTTTCGATTCTTATTTATTCCAATGTTTACAATTGGTATTGCATTAACAAATCAAGCGTCATGGTCACAACTTCCAATGATGTGTGTTATTTCAGGATCTGGTTATGTTGTCACTTATTTTTCATCATTACATTTTAGAGAAGTTACAGAATTAAATGCGACATTAGGATGTTTCATTATCGGGTTAGTTAGTAATATTTACTCCAGAATGCTTAAGTCGTTTAACAAATATTTTACTGCAAGGGGTACTTTTATGACAGTTTCTTTAATGCTTCCAGCTATATTTGTTCAAGTTCCAAGTGGTATTGCATCTCAGGGTTCGGTTTTCACCGGTATTTCAACAGCTAATAATATTGTTCATTCCAATAGTGCCACTGATAGTACAAACAGTACAAATTCTCTCTCATTTGGTATGGTTATGATCCAAGTTGCTTTGGGTATTAGTGTGGGCTTATATCTTAGTACAATTTTGGTTTATCCATTTGGCAAAAAGAGAACTGGTTTGTTCACTTTATAATTTAAACAGAAAAAATATTTTTACTTCGTTTATAAAAAATTCATAAATAATAATAACTAAATTAGGATATAACTAAAAACAAATTAAATGGAAGGAAATAATAAATAGAAAGAATTAATAAGTTTCGTAAATTAAAGATCTAACTCTGTAGTCTTCATTAGCTTCTTCAATATCTTCCCAGTTTCCAATATAGTCATCTTTACCTCTAACAACACCTGGTAATGTTTTATTATTTGAATAACGTCTCCAAACCTTTTTAGCTTCTTCATCTGTACCTAAATCACGATATGTAAATTTAATTCTATTAGCCGCTAAAATTGTTTCTAAACGATTCGTACGTGTAGCAACATGGAAGCCACCAGCAAGTGAAGTATATAAATAAACAGGTTCATCTTCAAAATTTAACTTTTGAGTTTTTGGAATAAAAACTGATCCATCAGATCCTAATGGTGGATGAGACTCCTTCAAAGCTTTTTCTCTGGCAGCAGCAGCAATCAAGCCATCAATGTCATCCCCTTCCGTTTCAACAAATTTTGATTCGCTTGGCGCTTTTAATGTAACTGCTTCTTCTTGAGTTTCTTCTTCTTTATCAGACGTTGCTTCTTTAACTTTATTTGCAACGTTTTCTTCAGTTATAGGTTCTTTTATTTCCTCTTTATAATACATTTCTGCTTTTTCAGTAAAGGAGCTAACTTCTCCCTTTTTTTCATCTAGAAGCTCTGATGTTTCTTCTACTTCTTTGTCTTTTTCTGTTATACAATCTGATGTTTCTTCTTGAACTTCCTCATCGGATGGTTTATCTATAACTTCAAAAGCATCTTCTTCTTCCTTAGCCTTCTCCTGTTTTTCAATTTCATGTTTATCTTCTTCATGTTCATCTATTACTTCGTTTTCGTCAATTTTTTTAGCTTCTTCTGTTTCTAACTCATATGCTGACTTTCCTTTTTTTGTTTCAATTTTTGGATGTTCCTTATTTTCCCTCTCTTCTTCTACTTTTTGCTCTAGTTTAGTATCTTCAAACTGTGGTAGTTCTTGTTCCTTTTGTTTTTCCTTCTTTTCGTTTAGTTTTTTTTCTTTTTCTTCGTCTTCTTTTTCTTCTTCGTATTCTTTTTCTTCTTCTTCGTATTCTTTTTCTTCTTTTTCTTCTTTTTCGACTTTTTCCTTCTTTTTGTCTTCCTTGTCATCCTTATCTTCCTCGTCTGCTTCCTCTTCATCATCATTTCCAGTAATTTCTTCAGCTAATTGATCCATCATATTATCAAGCGACAGCGCAGTGGTCGCTGTTGCAACTTTTGGTACTATTGACAGTTCATTACGAGTCATCAGTGTTTGATCATTATCTGTTTTTTCTTCCTCTTTTTTTTCATCTTCTTCTCTTCTTTCCCTATCTTTGTTTTCTGCTTTGTTATCCGTTAATGTTGTTTCTGAACTTAAAGTGATTTGTTTTTTTTTTTGGACTTTTTCTTCTTTGTCGTCCGTTTCTTCTTCTAGATCTGAGTCTACCATTAATTCCATGGCAGAATCGGCTAATTGGTCCAATAGATCATCGGTATTTACTTTCGTGCGATTGCTCCCAGTGTTCTCCTCTTCAACTTCAGCTAAGCCTTTCTGTAAATTTTTAACAATATCACCGCTATTTAAAAGTTTTTTACCACCTTTTTTTATATTATGAGTGTCTTCAACAAAATCTAATGCTTTATTAACAGCATACTCAATGTCAGGAGCATTTGACATCTCATCATCATTGATTAATGCACCACTTTCTCTTAATTCATTACTATCAAGACGATGATCATCGGTACTAACTGATTTACGATCTGAGCGCATTCTTGAACGAGATCTTGAAATTGTACGTAAATAATTTAATGATGATGCATTGGCAACTTTTGGAACACCTGGATCATGTCTTGGTTTTCTTTCAGAAACCAGACTTTTAGATAATTGGTCAAATGAGTTTGAAATTGAAAGATCTCCATTTAAACCACTATGAATTGAATCACCCCTTGCAAGATTTGGTCTATCGTGAGAATCGTATCTTGATGCAGTAACTCTGCTAATATTTGAAGTTGACCTTGATTTTTGTTCTTCTAATAATCTAGATTCGGAACCGTCCCTCATTGCCGCAGGTGGAAGATGATTAGAATCAACTTCAATTGCACTATCAGGAATTTCGGAAATTGTAGATTCATTATTTTTTAAATCATTTAGTGTTAAGGTTTTAGTACCATCGGCAATCGTTTCTGAAACTTTATCTAAAACTAAAGTACTTGCCTTTTCAAAATCACCCTTGTTGACGACATTAATAATATCATCAACACTACGCATATGATCAGGTTCAATAAATCCATTATTACTGTCATCTAAAGTTCGAGCTCCTTTCTTAGCTTTTAAACGATATTTGTAACCACTTGAGGAACCACCAGCTGGTGCCAAATATTTATCTGCTTCACCACCTAAAATTGTAACTTTATTAGAATTATCTTCAAAGGCATCTTCGCTAGCAAACTTCTCTAATTCGTCAGCAGTAACCAAGGAAGATTTTGATTTTTGGTCCATTAACTTGATGGAATCTGGGATAACATCGTCTTTGATATGACCCTTGTTATCTAAAACGACAGCTAATTGTGAATCTTCATCATTAATTAGTGCACCTTCAGCCGCTACCTGATCAACCAAGAGTAAAGCGGCTGTTGAGCCAGAACTTTTGTAAACAGGGTTCTTAACTGTATTTAAAGATTTTAATGTTGGAATAGCATCACTAGAATCTCTAACTGATGATCCAATTAGGGATGGCGCATTTTTTTTCTTAAAATCTTCAACTTCTTTATCCATATCCATGATTAGGTTGTTTTACTTAGGTAATTATTTGTATAGTGCCTATATGATTCGATCCACACTTTAAAACGAAACAATTGCTTTCAAAGAACACAATGAGCTCTTGAGAACATCGATAAATGGAGAGATTGGACTTCTGAAACTGGTCAACCTGATTTGGCTGAATTCGGCGTACCGGGCCCGCGAGATGAATCTCAAAAACTGCGGCCTAATCTCGAAAACTGCAAGACCGCCCCGTTTGGTCTTAAATCCTAAAGAATCACTTTGATAATAACCCTAACTTTATAAATATTTATTCAGTACGTACTTTGTTTTATATAGAAAATGCAAAATTTTGGTCTAGAAAATATGTCTACATTTAGTTCTTTTTAGATTCAATAAGAGTATTGATTTTAGCAGTTGCCTTAGTGATATCTTCGGCCTTACCCTTAATCTTAATTGAATCACTTTCAACATCTGCTTTTGGAACTAAAACTCTAACCTTAAATTCTTCTTCAATACCTCTTCTAACAGAACCACCAGAACCAATAATTAATTTGTGTTGTTTCTTTGGTATTTCGATGGTTTCTTCTGTAATACTCTCCAGATCTTTAACAATCTTGGAAATCGCTGCAATAATTTTGCCAACAACAACCTTATCACCTTCACATGTAATAGTCTTGGAGTCAGAACCACGAGCTGGGAATTGAATAAAACGTCTGAAATCACGATCATCTTCTGAACCGCCAGCTTTAACAATAATTTCACGCATAGTCATACCATTTGGACCAATTAAGTTTCTGTACCATTTTGGATCAACATCAATGGTTTCAACTGTTGAATTAACAATACGTTGAACAATTGCATCAATTTTAGCCTTTGCTTCCTTTATACCGGATTTTGAACCAATAAGTTCAAATTCTGTAGATTCAAGTTCTTTAGCTTGTTCTTGACTTGTCTTTGCATAAATTTTAACTCCAGTATCTGCAGAAATATCGTTAATGGTATCACCATTCTTACCAATAACTCTTGCTAATGCTTCAGTTGGAACCTTTATAAATTCAACAAAACCATTTTCCTTTTCATATGCTAAAAGTTGCTTGATTTCTTCTTCCACCTTAGCAACACCTCTTGATGGACCTCTAATAACAACATTACCATTTTCATCCTTTGAACCAGAAAATTGAAGTTTAACGTTATATTTATCTTGTAATCTGTTAGCATAAATACCATTTGGGCCAATTAATTGTCTACGGAACTTTTGTTCAATATTGATAACAAGAGTTTTTTCATCTGCCCACTTCTTATTTAATGCATTGATCTTTTTAATACATCCATCAACATTAGACTTCAAGCCTGTCAACTTGATTTCAGCATTTTCAAGTTTATCAGTATCTTCAGTTAAAACATCAATTCTAACATTAAATTCATCCTTGACTTCATTTAAGTGAACACCCTTTTGGCCAATAAATCTAGCCAAAAATTTAGTTGGGAATTCAATAACGGTATTATATTTGGAGGCTTCTTCATAATTTTTAACATCCTCAATCAGTTGTTTAATTTCGCCAATTGCTTTCTTAATTTCAGACTTGAAACCTTTCAAGTAAATTTCACTTGGTGAATAACCTTCCGCATTATGATGTAACTTAATTTCAATTGAGTTTGGTTCGTATTTATTTAATAAGACCTTTAATGTGTTTCCTTCAAGGTGCTTTTGATCTCCTTCTGGAGTCTCAATAACTTCAGAAATCAATTCATTGCTTAGTGCCCTTAAGGAGTCAAGAGACGTATCAACATTATTCAATCTTTCTTCAATTTGCTCTGCTGATGGTAAGAATTCGTGGTCGTTGGATTGAACAACTAATAATAAAATATTAGTTGACTTTGCTAATAAACCTAATGGAATGATCGAAACATTATTTTCAACAGCAACTGAGTTATCAATTTTTGGGAAAATGAAAGATTCAATATCGGTAATTGATCTAATAAAACTTGGAGAAATCTTATTAACAGTATCAACTAAATCCTTTCTAGCCTTCTTAATTTGATCCTTCTTTTCTTTTGTAGCACTAAATGTAACAATAACATTAGAAATATTGACATCAGCCAGGTTCTTATAAGTTGGACCAGAGATGTTGATACCATGTTCAGAACTCAAAGCATCAAAATATTTGGTGTAGATAAAAAAAGCAGTTAAATTCTTTGCATGTTGATAGTTACCACCATGAGATTTTGAAAGATCTAAAGTATCAACGAGGTATTCAGAAGTTAATTCCCTTGCAAATGCAATTGCCTCTAAGATATTTGCCTTTAAACCAATAAACTTAACTCTACTTGAAACATCATCTTGTGATGGAGCTTCAATAACAACATTAGTTTCAGATAAAATCTTTTCAGCATCTAAAAATGGGTGTAAATGCTTTGGAATATCACGTTCATCAATAATAATTGCGTTATCTAAAGAAACCAGTAAAGTCTTGATTTGATTACGAGCATCAATAACACCATCTCTAGGACCTGAAATTAAAACAGATGAAGCTTTTGATGCTGGTTCTGGGGAAATAACTTCAACATCTGCAGCAAATGATAATTTTGAAATTTCAGTACCAATGAAAGGCTTTAATTTTTCGGTAACAGGAACTTTGACAATTAGATTCTTAGTATTCTCGTTGACGATTGCAAGGATTTTAGCCTTTGCATCAGAACAACCTTGAATATCACCCTCAATTGTGACTGTAATAGATTTACCAAATAATTGTTCATCTTCAGTTAATAATGATTTATCTTCTTCTGAATTGTCATCTGATTGTTTAGCAATATCGATTCTAACAGAAGTTGCATCAATGATTGGTTTTAATGTTTTGCCACCAGAACCAATAACAACTGATCTTAATTTGGATGGAATATCAAAAGAAATCTTAGTTGGTTTAGTTAATTGTCTAATAAGTTCTCTTTTTGCATTTGCAACATTGTCAGTTGGACCATCTAAAAGGAAAGTTCTCTTTTTAGTCGCATCAGAATGAGTTGATTCAACCTTAACATTCAAACTGGATTGAATTTTAGCAAAAATCTTGAAAATTTCACCTTTAGCTAAATTTTGTTGTTGTTCATCATCAATAATAAAAGTAACTTGGGTTGAAGTTAATTTAACTGCTGGCTTAAATGAATTCCTAGATTTATTCCAAGTTGGTGTGGAAGCAGAAGAAACTGCAGATGGACCCCAAGAAACTGGCGCTGCATTAGATGTGTCACCTAAGGATGGAAAAAGGGTATCATCATCCATTTTGATAACTCTCTTTGGTGCAACATCAATAATTTCTTCAGCAAGGCTTGAAGAAGTTTCATCAGTAACAGGTGCAGAATAGTCATTTATAGTAGCCGAAATTGGGGATTCAGAAACAGGAGTATGATTTTCAGTGGGAGGGAAAGATGGTGACGCTGAAGTTGTAGCTGCGTTAGCTTCAGCATGTTTCATGGCTAATAATTCAGCTGGAGAAGACATTTTTTGATAATTGAAAAGTAGAAAATAGTAATAAACAAATGGAAATTATATATGTGTAAATATATAGTTAAAAACGACCAGCACCTAAAGTAACAGTAAAGCGGGGATTGTAGGAGTATAAACTAATGCAAATTTATGAAGTACAGAAATCAGTCAATCAAGTCTAACACGAATTTGAACAATTGATCAGTTGGGTTAAATGTGTTGGAATATATAAAATAGATTCAACGTTTTCAGACACTGAAAAAAGAAAAAAGAAAGTAACAAATAAAAGGATCGAAGCAAGATTACATAGAAAAGAAAAGGAGGATAATAGATGATGACACCTGATCTATGAGACACAGTGCACCGCCCGTCAGGGTACGTGTCCAAATTTCATCTCAAAACGAAATTCTGAAATTGAAATTTTGAATCCTAAATGTTGGGATTTGGTGCACGGGTTTCCACTTATTTCCGGGAATGTTTTTCCAGATAAGAACCAAGAAGGAAGGCACTTACATAGAGACAGCCTTTGCCTAATGTGAGGTCACCGAGTTCAGAAAACATGGTGAGAATACCTGGACCAGGACATACACCAGCAATAGCCCATCCGACACCAAAAATAACATTACCTAACAGAAATCTTGTTTCAGTTTGATTACTGAAATTCAAGTCATATTTGGATTCAAAGAGTGGTTTCTTTGCTGTAGAATGTGTGGAATCTGCGGCATCTTTAGAAGCTTCAGTATTTTCAGAGGCATTTTCGACTGCTTCTGCTTTAGTTTGTGGGAGCAGTTTCTTCCAGATGATGATGTTTGGTAAAATGCAAAATAATGGAATCATTGCTAAACTTGGATCAAAATTATGCGGTGTTAAAAATGATAAGAAACCTATGACTTTCGCTGGATCTGTCATGCCTGCAATGAATAATCCTGCTCCAAATAAAAATCCTGAACTAATACCTGAAATTGCACGTACAAGTCGACTGTATTTACCATTGTTTTTAGGGTTATTTAAATATAGTCCAAGCTTCGGTAAAATAATGTAGGACCAAATTTGGCCACCTAAAACCAAAGCTAGCAATGGAATTAAATTTTCTTTAACCTGAGTAAAAGTTGAATCATAATAGTAATTTGGTGTTGATGTTGGGTTAATTTGACTATAATTACCCGTTAATAAAGTTGTTAGAACTGCAGTTAAGAAAAATGTACAAGTTGCAACAAAACTTCTCCATCTCAAACGACTTAAGCCAGCTAACATATGACCACTTGTGCACCCACATCCTGCACTAGTACCGAAACCGACAATTAAACCAGCAGTGGCAAAACCTAAAGGTGAACCGTATAATGGTACCGATGGACTTGATAATGCCGAAACTGAGATTCTACTAAAGGATGGTAAAACTGTTGAAATAAATCTAGATGATAGAAATAAGCCTGCAAGGATAGAAACTGAATTTACTGTTGGTTTGAAAAATGAATTGTATAGAATTGATGAAAATCCAATTGTCTTTCCTTCAAAGTGTATGTATGACGTAGTTGCTGCTTGAATAAGCAGTGCGCCTAATGCGGACTCAATTGGTGTGAACATGTTCGTGTGATGGGAATATAGGGCTAGTAGATGAAATCTTCAAATTGAATTATTTTGTAAAAAATTAAGTTACAAGCTTAGAACTAAAAATTGAAATTTAAAACTGGAAGTTGATTGGGAAATTTTTAACTTTCAAAAATAGCAATACAAAAAAAATGTTATAGTCCAAAAACGATGATTTCAGAAGGTTGTCTTTATACAATTGAGATTTCAAGGCTTAGATTTGAATTTTGTTTTATCCTGTACTGTACCGTACTGTACTGTCCACAAAATTAAAAATATTAAACAAACCGTGGCCCGATAAAATCGGTATTTGGAATGAGGACTTTGAATTTTGAATTTTGAATTTTGGAGTTTTTCTTTGCACTTCTAGACTTTTCTAGATTGTACAAAAAAGATTTAAATCTTACTAATCATACTGATCTATTACAAGAAAGGAACTACTAATGCAGCTAAATTTAGACATGTTGGGCATAAAAATAAGATGGAAAAATCAGACGCAAAATTACTGAAAAATTAATTTTGCTATTACATTAACAATTACATAAAAGTTTATTCTTCTGATTCCAGTCAATAATGGCAGAAAATCCAGAGGTGATTAGACTACTGGTCATACAGTCTTAGAATTGTTGCACAGTCCCAAATGTATAAATATCATTCGTAGAGAATGTATATGGAGAAAAGATCAAGACGAAAGTGTGAGCTTTGGAAGGGCTTTAGAAGGACTTTGGAAGGGAAACAGCTGATAAAAGGTAAGAACCGCACATAACCCTGCTGCTACTACGGTAAATTTCCTAGAATATTATTGGAATTACGGTCGTACGGGTTTTAAGCATAGGCAACGAACAGCCTATGTATAATGTATGGGACATTTCCGAATTGAACCTTTCTACCGCAGATTCGTTAAATAGACAAAACAATCAATAAGTCCATACCCCTTGGCACAAATAGATTATGCCATCCCAATTCCGTTGCTTTCCTATCCGTCCAAATTTAGCAGTGCAGTTGTTGGTTATTCATAAAAGTATAACAAAAATGAGATCTGCAACCCCAGGGTGAACTAAACAGATGTCGCCGCTATTTCCAGTGGAAATAACAATATTCCTGCACAATCAGACGATTGCATGCATAAAAAATAATTCCACCAAAATAGATGTCTAAGATGCCCCTACTGGTATTAAACTTCAATCTATAACTTAAATGAAAAAACAGTTTACAATTCCTTCAATAATTAGTCTCGCATAGCCTAAGTTAATTATTTATTACGAACATTAAGAATGAAATTAATTCTAAATTAAACATATGTACGACTTAACAGTTTTAAAAAATCAACCATTGCTAACGAAAATTGCAGGTTTATTAAATAAAAATTCCTTTTACTAGATTGTAGGATTACGCGTGGACTTCATCTTCCCATTGAACACCACACCATTCTTCAAGATAGCATACTCCATTATCATCTAACCAGTTAAGTGGTACAAAATCCTCACTATCTGTAGCAACAATGATTGTACCCCATTCCATACCATTTTTCATGATTCTTGCAATGTCATCAACATCATTTTCAAGATCTATTATCATCTTTGGCATCAATTGCATTTCAAACCGACGATTACCACTTGGATGATAGGATGGTGATGGAATATTCCATTCTGTGGTTTTTTTAAATTTACCTTCAGGTGTATAAAAGATCTGACTGACTTTGTCTCTTGATGAGTACAAAATTGGTGATCCATTAGGTTCATAACGAATAACTTGTTGAGTATTGTACGATAATATTCTTGTAAAATTTTGGAATGTCTGATCGTCAAAGAGTTTCGAAATATCCTCAGTAGTGTTCTTTTCAGGATTAATTTTTGGTAAATTACTTGATTGTACATTATTTGCAGAAGAATTATCTTCAATTACAGTACCTTCTTCATCGATTTTTAAATTATCTGGTAATGGGGCTAAAACTTGATTTGCTGGATCTAATTTTTCAATTTCAAAATATAGAATAAAACCTTTAAATTCAGGTAGTGTATAATTAGTAACGCTTCCCTTTGATTGATTTTTAACAGGTTTTAAACTTTTTGATGCAATTTCAGCTTCCCTAATTTTCGTTATTTCAGTGTCGATTTTCTTAGTTTCAGATGTATTTAAAGAACTTGCAAATGGATTACTATCAGAAGATGGAGATGCAAATGGATTGCTATCAGAAGATGGAGATGCAAATGGATTCGACGGTTTGTTATCTGATGATGTAAATAAGTTTTTAACCAAATTTTTAGTTTCCTCTTCCTTTTCAATCTTTTTTTGTTCCTTTAAATTCTCAGCTTCAATTCTTTTGGTCTCTTCAAGCTGACGTTGTTTAATTATGACATCATCCTTTTTGATACCTCTGATTGCACGAACACTACCATCTTTACGACGACAGTTGGTTTCAATACAAATGAATACATATAATTTACGATCATACCAAGTGTTCGGTAATTCTGCACAGCATTGAGTTAATAGTCTCATTGGTTTCGAACAGTTCTTACAATAAACAAGTTTTGATGGAATTGGTGATAATTCATCCATTGGAATTGGTTGACCACCTATAAATGAATCATTGGAATATAATGGCTCATTTTCTGAAATTTCAACATCAACATACCCTAATAAAGTATTTGTTGTGACTGGAGCTGAAGAAATGGATTCGTTATCTGAATCGTATGACATAGTTCATTAGTTGAATTTTATATCAAAATTAGTTTAAGCTTCGAAGAATACATATTGGAAAAAAAAGTGAATATGAAAAAAAAAACTATTGTGCCGCCAGCAGTCAAAAATTTTACGTAAGAAAATAGCATTTATGAAGCTTAAATCTACCAAAATTCATAATTGTCTAGGTCGATCGTCGTGTACAAAGAAAGCAGTCCTCCGAAATAATGAATAACTTCCATGTTGCATTGCTTTACACTTGATCAGAACAACGAATCAAAGGTCACACAATCGATAGAAGATCTTCTGGAAACATTAAGTTTTCAGTTTACAAAGTATGCTATTTCTTGCACATTATCGATCGGCCCACATACTAAGATATTCTCGCACTTGAAATCATTTTAATTATATTTTTTTACTTACCCTATCTTTTTTAGAATTATTTAGAAAATAACAACAGAATTTAACTTAATTTATTATTCTTATCTATATTAGTATTCTTATCTATATTATTATTCTTATCTATATTATTATTTAATATCTTTAATCACCGCAAGAAATATTGCCTATCCAAAGATTAGAAAGTTGTAATGTTATTTAGCTCCTGAAAAATTACGAAACGTACGCCACAACAATTTTTGTTGTTGTAAATATTACGTAAGAATATTTGATGTTAGGATACCAAGCCCTGATAACTACAAATTAATGTCTAGTTTTTACCAACCCAATTGGAGAAGTCTTTTGCAGGGAAAATAATTGGATTATAATATCATATATTTATTGTCATATATATATTTATTCACACGTGATTTATAGATATCATTGGTAGTTGTACCGCCTCTGAATTTCCTTTACAGTGAATTTTGAATAATTGTCGAACGGTGAGCAATTTATTACAATTCCAATTGCTATTTAAAATCTTAGTTTCTCAGGCTCGTATATGACAAAGTCGTGTATTAAATAAGGCTGAAATTTTTGTATTGGTTGTGTATTTTTTGATTAGATGCATTTGCTATAATTATGTTTGAGAAACAATACATACGCATATTAAAAGTTTAATATGAAATGTACCAGGAGGGTATTGGGCATGCGCGGTAATTCGTCTATTCCATTGCGCAAGGTTGGAAACTGTTGGGTGATACTTGGTATCTTTACCTAACTTTTAGGAAGTTTCTTTACTGCTATGAACTACGCCATTCAAAGGAAAAGTATTTTGTTAAGTCGTTGTTGTTGTAACAATTGGCTTGTACTTGGTATCTTTTTTATCTAATGTTTGTATCTTGTTGGGAAGCTTCTGTGCAGATACGGACCACGTCATCCGATGGAAAATTTTCTTGAAATATAGTTGGCTCGTCATGCGGAGGCGGAGGTGCATGCGCAGTCTTGATTGAGGAAAGAAGATTAGACGAGACCCAAAAATGGGGAAGTTGGGATTTTCCCGGCACGGGGGCTTCCAGAAGACGAAGCTATCGATCGTAATGCAACATGTGGAAACGCGGCAAGGAAATGGAATTCTTGGCTTGACGCATTGCGTTTAAAATGGAACATTTTTAACCCATGCCAACTTCAACGGTGGACCACCATAAGCAATGGGTGCTATACGTAGAATGCGTACAGGGTACAGGTTTAGGATGTTCATTCTGTATTTCCTCTCGATAGCGTTCTGCAGTATACGTGATTAAACATGCTCTAAACATATTTAATAAATGTGACTCTCGTGTATACCAGATTTTGAACATTGCCCAATTAACTTCTATTCAACATGAATAGAAAAAAGTATAAATCACGTAAATTGATCTAACACGAAACGGGTGGTGCGAACAACGCTCATCTCTTATTTGCGTCTCCTCTGATTGAAAATTTTGTAATAAAACAGTTGTTATTTTATACTGGTATACCAGATAACTAGTCTAAATAAACTTTTGGAGTCATTTTTAATACTAGATCCTATCTCTATTTTTAAAAAACCATGCTTTTTGGAAAAAGAATAACCATTGAAAAAATGATTACACCTGAATGCTTCCATGCATGTAAAGTGTCATTTAATGAATAATTAAACGTGCGTTTTCTGCTAGGAAGGCAGTTATTCTGCAGCTAATATGCATACTTGCGCGGCAAAATTTCAGGTATTTCGAAAAATAGTGAAAAATGTTACCGATTTATTTTTTTTTTGCGCAGTGCCCGTACCAAAACTGCCAAGTGAGACCTTTCACGCATAATTTTTTATGCAAGATTTCAAACTTATCATTTATTTTTCAAAAAGGTTCCCAAAGCAGATGACGCTATATTCTTCAATGAATTTGAAAAGATTCAAAAGCATTTTTAAAAGGGTGAGATTACAGAATAAAAGAAGAGCTTATTCCCCTAACATTATGCTCCGCCATATCGAAATTCTTAACTGCTTGTTCTTTTTATTTTCTATTAATTTACCAGAAAAGCCACTACAAAAGTCACAACTTTCCCATCTAGTTAAATAAGCATGAATTTCATTATTGGCTACTGCTTATCCCTTGTGTTTTTTGCAAGTTCGATTTTTGCTGATGATTTTCAAACAACTAATGTTGCTTGTAATATTAAAGCAATTAAATCAACTGCTGGTTTTCAAGGTAATATTTATCAATTCAATTCTCCTCAGTCAAGTCAATATTCTGATTCTGCCTTTTATGCTGAGGGTTACAAATCTGCAGGTTCCGTAGTCGGTTCAGCAAACGGCATCGTGGATATCGATTTCAATCTCCCAGGTGGTACTCAAACGCTTTATGGTGTCACATTTGATAGTTCTAATTTTGCTGTTGAATATACAGGCTACTTTAAAGGTATGTTATCCCTTTTCTTACAATTTATATTTTTTAATTTCCAAAATACTAACAATTTCGTTTTTTTATATTCATTATTATACTCTAGCTGACAAGGATGGAATTTATGAATTTGATTTAGGTAGAATTGATGATGGTGCAATTCTTTTTGTCGGTTCAGGTGCTTATGATTGTTGTAAACCAGGTTCAATTCCATCAGGTAGTGCAAATACTGCTGCTTTATTTGCTTATAAACCATGGAATCAATCTGCCTCAAAAAATACCGTTTGGATATATTTTGAAGGTGGTTCTTACTATCCAATTAGAATTGTTTATGCTAATTTCATTTCTGCTGGTGGTATTGAATTAAGTGTTACATCCCCTGGATCTTCAGATGCTCACAATATTGGTGCTTATGTTTATCAATTAGAAAATGATCCAACCAATGTTTGTTCTGCAATTACGATTGCTACTGAACTGTCATCATCTACACATTATTATTTCAGCAGTGATGTTGCTACTACCATTACTATTCCCTACACTTATACTACTTCTGGTGTTACTACAATCGTTGTTGAAGAAGAAGTTTATTTTTCAAATATTGCTGGCACCCAAACAAATTACATTTCAGGTTCATCAATTTTCACTTCCTCCTACTTAACTACCGTTGTTTATGGAGGTAGTACAGCTTTAAAGGAAGTTGTCAATATTGGTGTCCCAGTTTTATCAACCACAACTGCATATGCCAACGTCAAATCAACTACAACTCTGACATCTTTAGTTACAAAAACTGTCGCTACTGGCGTTGTCGTAAGTAGTGTTATTTTAGTTGAAGAACCAAATTTGCAATATACATATATCGTATCCGATATTGATAGTGTTACTACCACTACCTCTGCATTTACAACAGTAAGTAATGGTAAAACTGTTGTTACTTCATATATTGCTGTCATTGGTCCAGCTGTCTCTACTTTAACTAGCTTTATTGATGGCGGTGCTACTTCAACTTTTATGACAACACAAGTCATTACTCTTGCTAATGGTTCTGTGACAACGTCTAGAGGCTACCAAATTAATATTCCTCGTGGCACATCTTCAATTACTTGGGACAAACCTACAACTTCTCGAAGTACAATTACTGCTACAACTGTTGTTGCTGGCTCAACTAGCGTTGCTCAAACTGTGGTTGTTTATGTCCCATCTTATAGTTACTCATACGCGTCAGGTACTGATAGTACACTTATTAGAAATACTCTCACTAAAACAGTTGTTGTTAATGGCAAAACAAGTCAATATTTAGAAGTTGATATTATTTACCCAGCTCCTTCTACTACTATCAAAGTAGGTCCTCAAACGACGTATTTTACTACAGTCAATAGAAAAACTTATGAAGTGATCCAAGAATCAAGCTTCCCAACCACAACAGTTTTTTCAACAAATGCTAATGTCATTACAACGTATACTGCAGTTGTTGATGGTACTTCAACCCAATGGATGTGGAAAATTATTTATCCACAACCAGCTACTTCTGCTATTGAATGGACTGGTTTATATACTTCAACAAAGACTCTCACTTTAACTAATGCCCAAGGAGTTGTTACTGGTTTTGAATATGTGGCATATGTTCCAAGTTATTCATCAAAACTTTCTTTCTGGACTGGAAACTCGGTGAAAACAGTCACATCAACTGGTGCTTATACAAATCATTTTGGTATTGTTGGTGTTTCAACTTACAAGATTGTGTACAACCCATCTGTTTATCAATCAACAACTTCTTGGAGAAGACCTCAAACTACAACTTATTTAACTGAAACTACATCGATTGATCCAAATGGTTATCCACAAACCGAGACTGAAGCAATTGTTGTCGTTCCAGGTACTGATGCTGTTTCTTCATGGTCAACAAGTGAAATTTGGGGTGCATGTACTGCTTCATCAACTTCAACCACGTATACAGACACCGTCATTAATGGTAAGACTTCAACTATTGGTATTGCAATTGTTAGTGGTCCACACCCATCATGTTATGCACCACCTCCAACTACCATTTCGACAACCATTGTATCAACAGCAGAAGATTGTACTGCTAGTGCGACTACCACTTCTTTTACAACCACAGGCTCAGATTGGGCTATTACTGAGTCAGTTATTGTATATGTTGCAACCACAACTGCAAATTGTGTTCCACCAACAACTTCAACTATTGTTACAACTGTTCACGCAACAAATTGTATTTTAGCTACAGTTAGTGAAACAGATGTTGTTACTTCAGATGGTAAAACTTCAAAGGTTGTCAATGTTACTGTCAGTGCTCCTCCTGCTTCATGTACTGTTGATACAGTTACAACCACTACAGTTCCAGCCACCGATTGTCTTGCTGCAACTGCGTCTACTTCAATCACACTTACCGGTTCCGATTATAAAGTTACTAAAATTACCAGTGTTACTGTTAGCGTTCCACCTTCATCGTGTACCACATCAACCACCAACTTTACTACTGTTCCAGCCACTGATTGTGCTTTAAAGACCGTTTCATCCAGTAGTGCTGTTACTGCGAGCGATAATAAGGTTACTAATGTTGTCAACGTTACTATCAGTACACCAGTCTCATCCTGTACCACATCAACCACCAACTTTACTACTGTTCCAGCCACTGATTGTGCTTTAAAGACCGTTTCATCCAGTAGTGCTGTTACTGCGAGCGATAATAAGGTTACTAATGTTGTCAACGTTACTATCAGTACACCAGTCTCATCCTGTACCACATCAACCACCAACTTTACTACTGTTCCAGCCACTGATTGTGCTTTAAAGACCGTTTCATCCAGTAGTGCTGTTACTGCGAGCGATAATAAGGTTACTAATGTTGTCAACGTTACTATCAGTACACCAGTCTCATCCTGTACCACATCAACCACCAACTTTACTACCGTTCCAGCCACTGATTGTTTACTGGGAACAAGAACTATTTTTACTGCTGTTACCGATTCTGCCATGGGGGTTACCACAATTGTTAGCATTATTGTCAGCACGCCAGAAATCTCTTGTACGTCTACCGTTATGACCACCACTACAATCCCAGCAACTGATTGTATACTAACCACTGTTACTTCTGATACTGCTTTTACCAACTCTTCTAATAAGGTTGTCTCTATTCATAGTGTTATTGTTCAAACTCCTGTTTCATCATGTTATATACTCCCAACAACTACAGTTCTTTCACGAGAAGGTGGTAAATGTACCCCATCAACCATCACCACTACAGTTCCATATTCTGAATCAAATGCTCTTGTTAGTTCTATGGTCAAAGTTATTGTTATTCCTGCGGTCGAGTGCTCCTCATCCTTGCTTCCATTTGGTACTACAATCTACGTTGCAACAGATTGTATTCCAACCACTAAGATTGGAACTTTTACTGAAACCGAAGACGGACAAACAAGTACTAGGTTAGGTAATAGAGTTTATGTTACTGGCTCTACATGCGCTCCAGTACAAACTACCACTACAACTATGCCAGCTTCAGACTGTGTGTCGGCTTCTACCACCTCTACTACACTTGTTACGGGGAACAATGGTTTAGTTACTCCAATCATCAGCGTTGTCATCAGTGAACCTGGCTCTACATGTTTTATCAAAACCACTACAATTGAAGCTACAGATTGTACAGGAACCATTTTTACAACCATCGTCACTTCAAATGGTATCGACAACAAGCCAACGATTTACACTAGTGTTATTGTGGAAACACCAACTGGTCCATGCCCAGCTGCAATTCCATCTACAACCACTGAATTTTTGCAAGCAACTGATTGTTCATTTACCGTCTCTACTTCCACTTCTATTATTACTCAGGGTACTGCTATTGTCACTTCTATTTTTGAACTTCAATATACTCCAGTTCCATCTTGTAATATAATAGTTTCCACAGAAATTGCCGATGATTGTAATTCATACACCTATACTACACATATTGCAACTGTTGATTATGCTGGTAGATATATTAATGCTACATTAATTGTTGTTGAAACTCCAGATTCAACTTGTTTCTCTTCATCATTACTTCCAACTTATATGTTAAGTACAACTTCAGATCCTGGTATTTCATCATCAACTTCAAAGTCTGAAGCCGGATCGTCATCATTACTTCCAAACCATGTGTTAACAACACTATCATCATCCGATATTATTACCTCATCTTCATCACACCCTATAATTTCATTATCGGTAACAACGACAACAACCTTTTCATCATCGTTACCAGAACCTGAAGCTTCGTCATCATCATTGCTTCCAAACCATGTGTTAACAACACTATCATCATCCGATATTATTACCTCATCTTCATCACACCCTATAATTTCATTATCGGTAACAACGACAACAACCTTTTCATCATCGTTACCAGAACCTGAAGCTTCGTCATCATCATTGCTTCCAAACCATGTGTTAACAACACTATCATCATCCGATATTATTACCTCATCTTCATCACACCCTATAATTTCATTATCGGTAACAACGACAACAACCTTTTCATCATCGTTACCAGAACCTGAAGCTTCGTCATCATCATTGCTTCCAAAATATGTGCTAACAACAACATCGCCATCCATTTCAGATGTTACTACATCACCTTCAGTAAATACAAATGAGCCAAGCTGGAGTGATGTCTCCCAATCGACTGATACCTCGACAAAGCGTACATTAGTTACGGTTACTTGTACCAAAGAAAAATGCACATCTACTCCAGATGTCAATGTTACTGTTACTGATAATAATACTGTTACTGAAACTACCTGTACTGAGGCTGAATGTCAAAGTCAACAACTCTCCACTAATTCTCCAACTACTACTACCTCAAGTAATAATTCTGGCGATGGATCTGGCAATGGATCTGGCAATGGATCTGGTAATGGATCTGGCAATGGATCTGGCAATGGATCTGGCAATGGATCTGGCAACGATTCAAGTTTGGAGACCAATACCAAGCCCAATACCACTACTGACACAAACACTAACAGTAACAACAATGTCAATAACAATAACACTACTAGTGTTACCAACCCTACCACCAGCACTGATTCAGTACATCCAACACTTGTTGTTCAATCAACACAATCAACACTTGCATTACCTGAATCTGCATCATCAGCTCCAGCTAGTGCTACATTAGTCAGCATTTATGAAGGTTTAGGTGCTTCAGTCTTTACCAAATTCAATACATCAATCGTTTATTTCATTTTATCATTTGTCTTACTGCTTTGAAACTTCAGAATAATTGTTATTATTATTTCGCTTGATACCTTTTTTTTATGGATTCGATTAATGAACGAACCATTTGCTTTCCTACGGTTTTCTTATTTCTTCACCTTTTAGAATTTTTCTCACGAGAAAATCAATTGTTCCTTTGAAGAATACTTTTTGATTTGTCTATCCTCATTCACATTCCTTAGAATTTATAAATTTACAAAATTTCTTGTATATTGCTATTTATAGAACTTAAACATTTTACTTTTTGATTTAAACTTCTTTGAATTTTATTTTTTGTGTATAATTTATCGGATTAATGCTATGTAGTTAATTATATAACTTATAAACTAATTAATAATGCTAAAAGAGTGCAAGAAAAATAACGAGAAAAGAAATGAACAACAGTTATCAATTAAAAGAAGCTAATATTCAAGTTTACTATTATAAGTTGGACTTTTAATATCTTTAATCAATTCATCAATTTGTTTAAAATTGTCATCATTTTCTGCAAAATCACGATGTTTGTCAGTTTCTATATGTTCAGAAAAATCGGAATATTTAACCCTACAATTTTCACAATATCCAGGTTTCAATTCTTGTTTTGGTCTTTCCTGTTTTTGATCTTTGAAAATTCCATATTTTGCATCATTATTATTTGCTGTGACTGCATTAGTATTAGTTGTTGTTGGTAATTTATGGAAATTATTAGCCGATTTTTCTTCCTCCTTTGGAACAACTTTTAAACTGTTTTTTGTTTCAGTAATTTTAGCGGTATCATTCATTTTGCCGTCTTTTTTAGTACTGATATTATTTTTATTAAAATAACCTTCACTTATAAATGGATTTCCTGCAGCCTCCACAGACCGCAACGCAGCAAGTTCATCTTCATTAATTGAAACTTTACCTGACATATCATCAGGTAGTTGATCAATTTCATTCATTATTTCATCTGGTACATTCAGTTGACCATTCTTGCTTTTATTTTTATTAGTAATATTTTTAGTTATTAAATTTGGATTTAAAACAACTATCCTTTTACTTTCTTTTGCTAAAGTTTTATTAACAACCTGGGATTTACTTGGTCCTAAACCATTGCCATTATTATTAATTGCTGTACCATGGGAGTGATTACCACTTGGATTAACACCTGAAGCTTGAATACCAGATGCAGTAATTTCACCATATTCACGTAATTTACCATCAGCAGCACCAGATTGTGAATTATTGTTCAAAAGACTATCCTGACGGAGTAACTGTGGTGGGATTTTATTTAACTTATTTAAATTTTGTTGATGTTCATTTTTTAAAGTTTCTCTTCTGAAGGAAGTATTCATTTGATCAATAATATCTGATTTATCACTGATTAGATCGTTCAATTCATCATATTCAGCATCCACATCAATATTGTTATTATTTTGATTATTTTCATTAGCCGGATTTACTTTTTGTCTTTTATTTAAGCCATCAACAGCTTCAATTGCATTTATTGATGATGATTTATCAGTAGTTTCAAGGGTTGAAGCCTTACGCTTCAAATCGGCATCATCATGATGATTTTTATTTTTCTTTTCAAAAAGACTACGAAATTGTTCCCTTTCAGATTCAGGCAATGATAAATAATTATCACATAATTTTGATAACTGTTCATTGACTTGTGATATACCTTCCCAATTATTTTTAAATGCAACTCTTTCATCAAATGTTGGATGACGAATATTTTTGTTTTTAAATTCGATATCATATGCCGATTCAATGACTTCTTGTCTAAATTCAAAAGTTTCATTTAGACAATTGATACGCCTTTGATGTCTTTTTAATAAACTTAATGCAGATTGTGATTTAGACTCAGGTATAAACAAAGATTTACCATTTGTTGTATGATGAATTTTTGGGTATGATTTATCTTTCCATTCCCTGATGGCAACTGGTCTAGTTCTTTGTGTAATATCCCAAATAAATAAATAATAGTTTGTAAAATATTTAAAATCATTTCTTTTAACAGTCGGATCACGGTCTGTAGGACCAAACATCCTTTCATTCATCAATAAGTTACTCAAATTATTGTTATTATTATTATTATTAGAAATATGATTCTTTTGATTATAATTCTTTTCATACTCTTCTAATGGTAAAATTGGCTCATTCAGATGGTTTAAAAATCTATAAACTTTTTCAATTGACCAAACTTTCATTTGCTTTTTAATTGCGTGTCTAAAAATATCATTATTTGGGTATTGTGATTGTTTATTAAAATTTCTATCAGATATTATAATTGTAATATTTTCATCAAAAAATGATTCAATACTTGCACCCAAACTCTTCAGTGCATAAGATATTTGCTTTTTTTCCTGATCCATTGATTTAAAATCAAAATAAATAAAACTTTTAGGTAAAATATCTTTCCAAGTTTTTTGCCATTTTGACAATTCGTTACCTGTCATTTTTTTAGTTAAAACAATTTGGTTTTTATTTGCATTTACGACCACAACTTCAGTACCATTTGAATTTGCTTTGTTATTTAATAAATGATTCAGAGAATTGGGATTTGTGAGATATGGAATGTGTCCATCTTTTTTTGGAGTTGATGTGCCTATTACTGAGGGATTACCATCACCCGAACTCAGTTTTTGTAAATGTGAAACAAAAGCATCAAATTTTGAAGTATTTGGGGTACCGTTGATATTAGGATTATTATTTAAAGATTGATTTGTCCTTAATGAAGTAATTGACTCAGGTTTTTTAAATACTTGCTTTTTTGCTTGTTCCAAACGTTGATCAAACGATTGTGTTGCCGGGGTGTTATTAACAAAATGTTTGGACGTATCTTTCAACGGCTGTCTTTCTCTATCGCCCAGGACGGCGCTGTGAGTGTCCATGATCTGTTGTATGGCCTTAAAACAGGGGAAAAAGAGGGAAATCACGGGCGGTAGATTGAAAAGCCTGTGATTTTTTTTAACAACAAAACAAGCAATACGCGTGAGCAACGCAGAAAGGAATACCTTCCGTTTTGGGAAAGCCAGGATCCAGCGACATGAATTGGCCATTTACTTTGTTTGGTTGATTGTTTAACGATAGGGTGTTGGTGAGATAGAAGACAAGGCTAACGAACTAAAGAACACTACCGAAAATGCTACAGGCACAGATGATACAGCAACTACTGTTGAAGCTTTTGGAGCCGGCACCAGAGCTTACTTCTGTTCTCCCAATTTCTGTTTCCCTTATATCGTTGGACATGCAAAAACCACTACTTTCCTGTATTTCCAAGGCAGCCATGGAACAAGATAAATCAGATAGAGATGACAGTGGTAATGTTGCTGACTTCGATCAGCAGCTAAATCTTGATTCTGGTGTGAGATTGGAAAGTAATGAACACATGCCATTATTAAATTCTGGCGATTTAGGCAACGATGTTAATAATTATAATTCAAACATACGAGATAGTGATAACATCAATAGTGCTGGTTCAAGTGACCCCACGAGTGCAAAGTCAAGAATTGATGAGCTACAAAGACAAATCGATATAATGAATGAAAATTATAATTCCGATTATATTAATGCCAATGTTAACCCTATTGATAATTTGAATATTTTGTCACTGCTAGTTGTTCGTGAATGGAAACAAAATACTGGGGATAATAATGCTTGGAAAGTCTATTCTTTTGGTAAATACAGATTGTTCATGTACTATGTTAATGACAAATATACTTTACTATTATGTACAACTATGGATTATCCATCAATTATTGCAGTTTCAAGATTAAAAGATTTATCAAGAATTTTATCTAAGAAAATATAGCGTTTAATTCCAGCTTAGGTAACTTTATTATGTATATAAGTTTAAATAATATTTAACATGTATGCGGGGAAGTCTTATTTGATCAACCAAAAAAAAAAGAGATTAAGTTAAAGATGGGTGTACATAGTATCGTACTAATATAATGCAAAGGGGAACTACCGATCATCTCTCTTACCATCGTCTGTATTACCAGCATCGTTACAGCTATTATCATGATTTAATCATCTTCCTCAGAATCATCTTCATCATCATCCTCATCCTCGTCCTCGTCATCATCGTAGTAATCTTCTTCCCACCAGTCTTCATTATCATCTATTTGATCATCTTTTGCTTTGACGATTAATTCATCCAATGTTGGCAACTTGATATCTTTTGGTATACGTTTTATACTTCTCTCAACATCAAGTTGAACCTTTTCTTTATAATTTTCTAAATTTTTTCGATAACAAATGCTTGCTTCCACATTAGCAGGACTACTTGTATTTGGATCTTCTAGTAGAGAAATTATACTTAACAAAACACTTTCAACATTTTGTGCTGGTGACCAGGTCAAATCAACAGGCTCATCACCAGTTTCTGAATTTGCTGTGTGTAAAATTGATATGCACAATCTTCCATCTACATAAACATTTGGATGGAAAATAGGTGGAGTAAATTTAAAGGTTGGAGGGTTGAAAGGGTAGTTTGTTGGGAAACGTAGTTGTCCTGTTAAATAGGCACCATTATATAAACTTGAAGGATCAACAATTATTAAAGATACATTCCAAATAAAAATATTATCATCTTGCACATCAACGTGGACCTGTTTTAAACCAGTTTTCGGATTAGTTATGTTTCTGTATTCTTTCCATAGGATCTTAGCGGCGGACATTTGTAAACGTATAGAGGGTGCTTTGTCTAACAATAGCAAACGAAAAGACGTTGTGTTGTCATATCCACATAAGTGGAAAATAACGAAAAGGAATTTTTTCTAAAAGTTAGAAAATTTGTGAGGGATCGAGAGAGACAGTAAGAAAAGAGGAAGCAGTAGGTGGTTGAAACCTATGGCGGGAGGACAAGAACGTTAGTTTAATATGTACAGACGGATATATAGAAGTGAACAGGATAATAAATACAGAACAGAGAATAATAGAGACGTTTTAGACATTCATTCTTCAGTAACAAGCACAGCTTCAATAATTTCCTGGTTGTTTTCTTCATTTTCTTCTTCTTGTTCAGGAGTAATACCTAAAAGCTTTGCCTTTTCTTCCAATCTTCTTCTCTTGTCAATTCTAGCTTGTCTGATTCTGGCAAGTTCTGCTTGGATTTCGTGTGGTTCCTTTGGAATCTTGTTAAGTGTATCGGGATCAGGCCAGTAACCTGGGACGTTGAATTTTCTGTCGGTGTCTATACCGACGTAGTACATGATGGTGATCGGAGTCAAAAGATAGAAACTGAACTTGGTAAGTTCAAATTGGGATCGAGTGAGTTTAGGTAGAAAGCGAAACATGTTGCGGTGGCTGTAGTTGGTGTCCTTGGTGGGCAATGACGGGTGGACACAGCACTAGCTAACCATTAGCTAACCACTATCACTTCATACTAGAAAAGCAAAAACAGAGCACCACATGGCGCGGTCTTTGCTTTTGCTGTTGCGTGGCAAGTGGAAAAACAAAAAACGTTCGCGGGTTTTCACCCTTTTTTTTTTTGTGAAAAGATTTTCATTCAAAGCGTCTTTACTGGTGAAGGAAGGTAGACAGTATTATACACTTTTACGTAGTTTTACATCAAGTTTTTCACAACAAAAGAATGGCCACCGCTCTCCAGATCTGTACCCACTCGGGTTCCTTCCACGCCGACGAAGCGCTTGCTGTCTACATGCTCCGTTTGCTTCCTCGTTTCAGATTCGCCAAGTTAGTTCGTTCCAGAAACCTTGCTGATTGGGAAGCTTCCGATATTGTTGTCGATGTCAGTGGTAAATACGACGCTGTCAAGTATTTTGATCATCATCAAAGAGAATTCTCAACTTCCTTCAATGAAAAATACCACACCAAATTATCTTCTGCTGGTTTAATTTACAAACATTTTGGCCGTGAAATCATTTCAACCGTCATTCAATTGGATGAATCTAACGATCAAGACAAAGTTAAAATTGATTATTTATATGATAAAATTTACTCCGATTTCATTGAGGCTGTTGATGCAAATGATAATGGTATTGATATGTATGAAGACAAAGATTCTCTTAAACCAAGATTCAAGGACCGTAATTTTTCAATTGCTGGTATGATTTCAAACTTAAACCCAAGTTGGGAATCTAATGCAACTGATAATGATTTCGA
Organism: Pichia phayaonensis; assembly: GCA_030558305.1. Classification (NCBI taxonomy): domain Eukaryota; kingdom Fungi; phylum Ascomycota; class Pichiomycetes; order Pichiales; family Pichiaceae; genus Pichia; species Pichia phayaonensis. The sequence continues at coordinate 100,315 of JAJMSE010000010.1, forward strand.
CAGACAATTTGAAATTGCGTCAAAATTAATCGGTAATGCATTCTTCAATTACCTTACTTATATGGGTAACTCATTCCTAAAGGCAAAACAATATGTTATTGATGCATTCAACAACAGATTCAATGTTGATAAATCTGGTAAAATCTTAGTTTTTGATCAATTCATTCCATGGAAGGAACATCTGTTTACGGTTGAAAGAGAAAACAACGCCGAAGGTGAAGCGTTATACGTTTTATTCCCAGACAACACTAAGCAGTGGAGAATCGCAGCAGTTCCTGTCAATTCCACCAGTTTTGACTCCAGAAAGAAACTTCCAGAACCTTGGAGAGGTCTCAGAGACGATGCATTAAGCCAAAAGACAGGTGTTCCAGATTGTGTGTTCATTCACGCAGCCGGATTCATCGGTGGTGCCAAGACACAAGAGTCCGTTCTCAAACTTGCCCAACTGGCTCTTGAATAAGTGCATTTGTGACATATAGCTTTTGTAACTCGGTGACGTGTAACTTTGTAGTATAATGGTTTTGTTCGTGATTAAGTTTTCGCCTCAGTAATAATGCAACTCAACTCTTTTTTTTGTCCCTAACTAACTAAAAACTAAGAGAACGCTAAGCGCAGAAATTAGTACGAAAAAAACGTTGAACGTTAACACCTACCAGACATTATGTTCAGCGGATCTTTCTTTATTTTCCCCTGTTCAGCATCCTTGGCACCCCATTAAGGAAAACAAACAAGGACCTCGGTTTTCTACAGATACATATAGCCCCGTCACACCATGAAGAAACTGCTGCGTATAAAGGACAAGGAAAAGGAAAGGTCTGAGATGTCTAGAAGAAGACAGCTGAACAGGCCGCAACAACAACAACAACAACAACAACAACAACAACAACAACAACAACAACAACAACAACAACGTCTAGTTAGAAATCAAAGATCCCTAGACGAAATGCATTCTCAATCGTTCGACCTGCAATCAGCCAGGGGAGTAAACAATGAACTCAACTCAATATCGGATATAACTTCCTCTGTGTCTTCAACCAACTACTTAAAATCTCCCACTTTATCGACGTTTGATTCTAGTTCAATAAGATCCGGTACCAACCATTACGATAACACAATAAATTCCACATTTGACTCTTCAAGCCATGTCGATTCTACTGTTACTCGTGATGATACATACAATGATGACACCGTCTTAACGGTTTCAAATAATGTTACTGGACCTGCTGCTGATGAAGTAATACAAAATATGGACAATAATGAAATCGCGTCATTAAAACAACCCTCAACACATCCTCCAACATTACCAGCTAGAAGGGACTCTCATACATCAACAGCATCAACTGTAACCGTAACCTCAACAAATGCGGAGATAAAGCGAATAATAACCAGTGATTTTAAAAAATTGGGTAGAAATATAAAATCCACAAAAATATCTTCCCCTTTGCACTCACCATCAAAAACACATTCTTCAACTTTCCATAATCCAAATCCAGATTCAATCGCTTCATTAGTTAACCCGGATTGGGACAATTTGGTTTTAAAAAATGGTTGGGTCAATAAAATTTCGGATTCTAATGATTCAAAGTTATTCCGTTTGGAACTAAAAGGTTCAAATTTACTGGTGCACAAATTAAACATCGAGTTATCGTATGCGAAAAACCTAACAATAGATTCAAATAACTATAATCTCGATGATTCGGGTTCGATTTCTATCTTACAAAATGATTTTGTAAAAAGTCAAACCGATGTAGCTTCAGATACAAAAATCTCAAACAATAATAATGTCATTCAGAATGATAATGAAACTATTGTGAGTGCAAACGATAGTGATGCTAATAATGTCAATATGACAAAATCAGAAACTGCAATTTTGTCACAAGCTATTGATGATTATGAAAATTCAAAAATTATTCAACAGGAACAAAATGAGGATCAACAAGAAAACGAAGAAGAAGGCGATAATGATGATGATAATAATGATGAGCTTACAAATGATGCTGATGCACAAAGACAAAAAAACTCAAATAGTTTCTCCTATAAACATCTGCCTTTAATCATTCATGAATTGTCTTATAAATCCCCAACATGTCCACATCCAAAATTAAAATTTGATATATCAACAGGATTTATTTTAAGCGGATCATTAGAAGCAATTTGTCATACAATCTTATTTTATCCGTCTGAAAAAATATCCGAAAAGTTACTTGAAATTTTACCGTTGATTAATAATTTGGCTGACCCGTTGGTTTATTTTATCAAGTTTTTAGAGCATTTTACCAATTCCGAATATTTGGATAAAAATAATATCAAAATTACTGAGATGGAAATGTCCTTGCTATTTACAAGACTTAGACTAGTTATTGAATTATCTTTGGATAAATTTACTGGGTGCTTTTTGGACGATGAAATCTTTAACTTATTTACCAAATTAGTTACTATGTTATCTAAAAAATCTACAAAGTATTTAAATACCGAAGATATTGCTAACTTATCCATAAGGTTAACTTCACGTCGTGACTCATTATTGAGACTAACATCATTCGAATTAAATAAACCAACAATTGAAAAATCAGATTTGATTTCCGGTACTGATTTCCTAATGTTAGATATTGAGTCATTATCACATGAAATTCATTCAATTGACAAACATTTTATGGACAATTGGTCACCAAGATCTGATCGTTCCTTAATATTCTCAAGATTAGAAACAATTCAAACCTCTTTTAATTATTGGAGATATAATCCATTACAATTCATACCTCAATTCCATACCCATTATTTAGGTAGATTACTATTGTATCACTTATTTGAAGATGAAAATATTCTGAAGTCCTCTAAAAAGAGAGCACAAATCCTAATGAAGTGGGTTCATCTAGGATCATTATTGTGTGAACAGGGTGATATGGTTTCTTGGTTAGGAATTACAATTGTAATTTGTTCTCAACCTGTCTTGAGACTAGGAAAGACTTGGAGTCATGTTGATAAGTCCTATCTACAAGCAATTAGAAAAAAATGGGCACCTGTTGCGTTTGAAGTAAGGAAAAATGAATTGTTTAAATCAGAATATTCAAACTCAACTGAGAAACCAAACGATGATTTAAATTTTGATACAAAATCAATCGATTCAAATAAATTAGACAGAATCATGATCACTAATAACGTTGGTGAAGCATACAATAAAAATGATTCGATTCCTTATTTTGGTGAATTATTTACAGTTGAGACATTAAGTTTGAATGCTGAAAAACTTGGCCAAGAAGAGGACGATAATGATATCTTTGATACTGATTTTATTAAATCGTATTGTTCATATTTAGAAACTGTTGACTGGAATTTAAAACAATGGGACTCATATTTTGAAAGTATAGAAGACCTACCAGATGTCAAATCTGAATTTTCTAATTCAGAAAATGAAAATGTTCAAGATTTATCAATAATTCAAGAATCAAGAGATACAAAAATTTTATCAATTTTACAAACTGCAATCGCTTATAATGCAAATACTGGACCCTTTTTGATTAATAGTTTAATGAGCACATCAACTCTTATTGAACCTCCATATGTTGGGGAATTTGCCGCATTCCATGGCTTTTCAAGAAGCCCGCTGTTTTTAGGATCTTATGCATCTATTTTATTCCCAGAAATTTTACCTTCTTATGAAATTTATGATAGAAAACAACTGATTGATGCAATTGGTGGTTCAACTATTTTTGATTCATCTGAAGTAAAACATAAAAATAGAAACTTATCTTTGAAACATATTAGGGATCTATTTAATGTTGGTTGTGAAGAATTCAGATTACTCGATAATTCAGTAATTTTCAAAACTTGTGATTTAATCGTTCCAAAGGAAAATGATGATAAATCTAGACCTGCTAGTGTTTTATTTGAAGATCCAAAAGAGTCACAACATGTTAGTACTTTATCAACTTCAAGTTTTGATTTAGATTATTATATTACATCCTATCAATCTTATTTAAAAGATTCAATAAAATTTGAAAACAGTAGTAGACCATCTACTCCAACATCCCCCAATTCAGCATTTTTTAAAGAAAATAATAATGAAGAAAATAAAATTGATAATGACAACGAGATTGAATATAATAATGAGAGAGTTAACATTATTGCAACTGCTGCAACCCCTGATAGATTGGTTGATTTATTAGTTTTAACTGCTTCTGTTTTTGGTATGCATATTAAAACAGATGATATCCAAAAATACGTGGAGAAAACAGGAATTGAAAGTCCAATTCTGTTACAAATGAATGATTCTATTTTTACATGCACATTTTTTGCGACTTACAGAGTCTTCTATACAACTAAACAGTTGATTGATTCATTACTTAAAAGATTTGTTGGAGCCAAGAGTGCTGCGTTATCAATTGTAAAATTTGTTTCAGTTCAAAATTCTCTATCAATTTCAAATGGTGATATATTTCCTAAATGGGATGATAAGATTGAAGATAATGATTCAACATGGTGTAAGATCAATTGGAAATTTGTAATTCAAATTCAATTAGGTGTTATTGAATCAACTTTGATATTAGTTAATGATTATTTTAAACACTTCATGGATGATATTGACACAAAATCAACATTTGACTCATTTTTAGAAGTTATGGATTCAACAATTGTCTCTCAGTGGCCAAAAATTTTAAAGTGGATAAAGAATAGTGATGCCTTTAGTAAAAATTTAGTTAATGAAATCATTGAAATCTATAAATCATTACAAAATGTTTATAAACAAGTGAGAAATATTTGTATTAGAAAATCATATACACCTCAGTGTGAACCGGTTGAATTAGATTATTCAGATGAACTAAGTATTATCCCAGATGAGTTTAATTTACCTTCATCAACAAATATTGATGAAATTGTTAAATTCGTTAATAAATTGGATAATACCATTAAGTCAGTTATCTCACAAATTAGAAGAGATGATTGGATTGATACGTTTGAAATTTTAGAAATGCTGATTAGTAAATCACCATTATCAATGTTTAACTATGACTTTCAAGAAACCTCAACACATCGAAGTTTAATTAAAATCTCCAACATTTATCATTGGATAATATCATTAAAAAATGATGAAAAATTATCAAAATCAAATTTTAAAATTATTAATAACTTACCATCAACAATCAAATCCATTTTTAAACTCTATAAAAGAATTGAAAAGTATATTTTAGTTCAAATTGTTGATCCGGAAATCTCAATTGATGATAGAATTGATAAGATGTGTACCTTATTAAAAATCGTTCAAATTTCTCGTTTGAGAATGAAAAATGTTGAATTATTCAATGATATGGAATCAAATTTAAAATTGAAGTCAGATTCAAAATCTTTATATATTCCTAGTTTTATTGAATCAGTTGTTGTCAATACAATGATGTCACCGGAATCAAGGTTCTTTTCACATGCATGGAAATTAGCAGTTTCTGTCTGGAATCCAAGTAATTTGGATAATGATCTAATTTTTGAAAGTTTGGAATCAATGTTACCAATTTTAACAGATTATGAACGTGAACTTGTAAAAAATCAATCTGTTTTATCAATCTGTCCAGGTTGGATTTTAAATAGATTAGTTGAAATTGCATGTTTTATACCAAATATGGATGTTGATAATTCATTGCTGATTAATTTTGATAAAAATAGATTTGTTTACAATTGTGTTTCAAGAATTCATAACTTCATTGAATCAAAATTAAAAATGAAAAATTTGATAACACCATATATGACTGAATTTTCGTTTTTATTTGAGTTTAATTTAGTGCTGCCAAATTTGAAAACAATTTATCAATATTCTGCTGATGAAAGAAGTAAAGAAAAGCTCTCAAATTGTAGAGTTTTTGACAAACATATTACTGATCAACTTAAGTTATTAGAACTGGAAAAAAAGAAACGTTCACTATTTATTAGACAACGTGAGAATGAAATTAAAAATAATAAGAAGCATCTTAATCAATTAAATGATACTACTGATGCTACAAGCATTTTAACAAATAACACCACTAATACTAATATCACGTCAAACGTCACTGATAACTTGATTGCTGACGTGGGTTATAGTTCAACCACCACTGCAGTTAATACGATATCTGATTCACAATCTATTAATTCAGTTTCTCAAAATCCACACCCGGCAAGTATAACAAAACCATCGTCAAATGCATCATCAAGACATAATCAACCAAAGCAACAACATAGCACTTTACAACCACCAACATCCTCATCAGGTATTTCATCGAACGGATCAAATAAATTCAAATTTGGATTTTTCAAATCAAGACCTTTTTCATTGAATATCAATAATTCCAATCAACCAGTTACTGAAAAAAGAAGTGTTAGATTGGATGAATTACCTGATGTTGATGCAATTGCAATTAATTCGTCTTCTAAATCAAAACCATACTTTAATGTGATGTTGAAAGATGTGTCAATTTTCCCAACTTATAGAACACCAAATAGTTTTACAATTGATTTAGGTAATCAGCATGAATATGCATTTCAAACTTCCCATGAAGAAGAGGTTGCAGATTGGCTTTACAAATTAGTTTACGCTAAGAAGCATTGGTTTTATTCAAAAGTTTACAATAAGCAATTTTATAATAATAATATCAAGCTAACATTTGGTGCACCCCTGCAATTTGTTTGTGAAAGAGATAATAGTCCAATTCCACTCATAATTGGAAAAATCTTCTCAGAAATTGAATTACGTGGTCTAGAAGAAGTTGGTATTTATCGTAAAAGTGCTTCATTAATTGTTGTTCAACAAATTAAAGATGAAGTTAATAAAAGTGGTGATTTTAATATGGAAAACTCATTAGTTTTTGATATTCACAATTTAACGGGATGCATTAAATTATATTTAAGAGATTTGCCCGAACCATTAATCAATGATGAATTGGTTGAAGAAATTTCAGTTATTAAGGAATTTTCCAAATCTGAAGAAAGATTCAGAATTTACAAAGCAATTTTAGCCAAACTGCCGATTTTTAATTATAATTTAATTGAAAGATTGTCGAAACATATGAAATTGATTGAAGAATATAAAGCACAAAATAAAATGACAAGTTATAATTTAGCAACTATAATGGGTGGTAGTTTGGTAGAAGGTTGTAAACCTGGAACAATTGGTAAATCATTTGGATTGATGAATTTTATTTGTGAAGACTGGATATTACACTATGAACGTATCTTCCAATAAGGAACTTAAATAGATAAGCATAATTTTAGATATGTATTGTAGAACATAGAATTTATATAGATTATTATAATACTTATTTAGAGGATGATTTACAATTATATGTGACTATTATTTATTACTGAAAAGTTAAAAAATAGAAAATAAAGAATATTCGCATATCGTCGAACTGATTCAATTCCAAATTTGGTAGATAATGATTGTTCTCAGCGTTTTTCCTTCTGATGATGTTTAAGAGATCATGGTTAAAATATTAGAGGTGGACACCAGTGGATTTCAAGAAATTATTGAAAGTAAATCCACATATGAAGGATATGAAAAATATGGTGTTGCAATGAATGTTGGTCATTTGAAAAACTCGGTTTCAATCGATGAAGCTAATCAAGGATCAGCAATTAAATTAATTAAGGTTGCACCATGTGAAAACAACTATAATAATGCACCTTCAGGAAATAAAGCAACTACTAATTGGAATATATTCAGAAGTTGTGTTATACCTGAGAAATGGGATAAATCAATTTATAACTTGACAGTGTTAGAAAAACATCCATACTCAACTCAGACCTTTATTCCAATGGGCAGAAATCCAGATGACGATGCCTATATTGTTAATGTTGCACCTGATTTGAACGGGCAACCTGATTTTAAAAACGTTGAATCATTTATATTTAAAGGAAATACGGCGGTTACTTATAATGCAAATACATGGCATAGTCCAATGGTTGTTCTGGATCAGACAACTGATTTTTGTGTCCTTACGAATGAGAATGATATTGCCGAAGAAAATTGTGTTGAAGTTTTCTATAGTCCGGGAATTAAGATCAATGTTCCAAAAAACTAATTCATTATCCTGTGTTTACGCTTTTATTTATTTGTGTATTAGTAGTAGATAGATATACAAAATTATTTATTTCTATTTAGAATATTGAACGTTGCTGAGATTATTGGTCAACATCCATGGTTTCTGATGTAGCAGCAGGTGCATTAGCTGAGTCATTGTTATCATTATCGTCTAAATCTTCGTCTTCGTCTTCGTCCTCTTCATTAAGAGCAGTACTCCTTGTATTCGTTAGGCTGTCTAATAAGCTTAACCATTGTTCTACATCATCATCATCATAAATAGTGAATTTTTCATTAGCACCAACTACTGCAACGGTTGTATTTGCAGAAGTCAATTCTTTATCCTGAGCTAGAGAATCTCTTAATGCAGTTAAAGCATGTTGTATAAGTTGTTCCTTTGTAGCATTTGGAAATTCATTGAAGTTTCTTTCAAGATAAGTTTTTGCAGCTTGAGATCTAGCACCAATTGCGGAACCTAAGTATTCTAACACTGAGCCAGATGGTAAAAATTCATATAAATGAGGACCGGATTCATCAAAACCTGCAACTAATAAACCAACACCATAAGGTCTACCACCAGCAGATTGAGTATTTTCTTGTGCTTTATCAGCAATTGAATGAACCGCTTTGGAAACACTCAAAGGTCTATTAAATACCATTTTGGAAGACATTGCCTGTTGACGTAAATAGTTAGATAAAATTCTTGCATCTGGAGCTAACCCAGCAAGTGCAACACCCATATGATCATCAACTTTGATAACTTTTTTTTGGTATGAACCTAATTCTTCAGCATTTCTTTTCAATGCAGCCAAAACAACGTGTGTTTTACTCACCAAACCAACGGCTGCGGAACCTTGTTTGATTGCTTCAATAGCATATTCTATTTGGAAAATACGACCAGTTGGAGAAAATGTGGTGGCGTCGTTGTCGTAATTGTTTCTGAACTGTAAAAATCAAATAAAAAGAAAGGCAAATAATGTTAGTATCTGATGTCTTCTGGTCATTAGTACTTCAATTTAGGTACATACCATGTTATTCCCGTGGTTTCTTGTTGATAGAACCCAAACTATTTGCCACCCTAAAGACGAACCAAATTGAGTGGAATCAATTCATGTTCAATTCCTGAAAGGTGAAATTCGCGGAAAGTGGTTTTGACATTGAGACCTAAGATATGGACCTCCCTATCATTTCTGGTTGTTTGAATTTTACAAGTACTTGATCACAGCAACCGACATCTTAAACATACAATTGACTAGCAAATGGCCCTTCGAATCAACCCTCTCAGCAAGATTATTGCTCTCAGTGGGCTCCTCGCATTAGGATTCCTCTTGGTAGTATTGGCACTCGCTCTGTACGGCACATGGTTGCCACTTCTGGACGGATTTCTTTTTGCAATTGCACATCTTCCTCATTTAGCAACCAGTTTCTCCAACAGTGATTATCAAACAGGTTTTGGCGACATAGACGATATGACTACAAGTAGTGCATCTGATTTTGGTAAATGGTTGTCCAGTTTTCTGGTCGTAAGTGGTATTCTGCTTCCCCTTTCACTCTGCCGCAGCAATATTCTTACTTCAACAGGAACATTCCTCACAATTGTGGGTGGACTTTGCATCTACACTACAGTGGTTATCTTCACGACTTTTTTTGACGGCTTTTCTTCTAATGATGATCCATTTTCCATGTAAAAATAAACCGATAAACTGATAATCATCCGGTCTATCAAAAAGTACGGGTTAACTTAAGTTTTAGGGCACATTTGTTGTAGAATAAAGTTTACCCTTTCATGTTTTCTCACATATACATATAATATATAACTCTTGAGAAGGTTGGCTCCCAAATGCTAACAAAATTACCTGAATAGGAGGGTGGCTTACAATTTTATATTTTTTTTGGACATTTTTTAGAGATTTTTATTTTCTATAATTTGTGCATTTGTTAAATATTGATTATATTTGTTGTAATTGTGACGCTTTCCTCTCTCTCTGTAGGGATCTTAGTAGTGAGCCGATAATTATTCAATGCATGTTGAGGAAAGTTTTTAGATAAAGCGACAATTGTAAAAAAACGAAAAACGTAAATTCCCAAAACTGCATAGAATAATTCCACAAACGAAACAAAACAAAGTGATATGGTCTTTGTTTGTTTTTGTGTATAGTGGTATATGTTTTTATATTTATCCTTGGATTACCAATATATTCATACCTGTGTTGCTCATCAGGTTCCCATTGAACGAACCAGCAAGTATTACATCCTTTCTGGAAGTGGCTCCTACAGCAATTAGTTTGTTATAACAGGTCATTGAAGTTTCAAATCCCTCTGTACACAATTAGATGTTATGGTGATAACAATATATTAAGTCTTCATCCAGGCCATTTCACAATACTAGAGTGATTCCCATTCTTTCAGAAATGCCTCAACATATGACTGATGCTAATCTTTGTAATGCACTAACAAAAAAACAATGTCTTTGTTTCGCTACACAAAGCCAAGACCGAAACTTAGACCGACACCAACCGCAGGGCCCTAATATCAGTTTCACTATTATTTTTTTTTTTTTTTGCTTCGTATGCTAGTTGATACTTTCATATTTCTGTATGTCTAAAAAGTACAAAAAAGTGTTAATCAATAGCAATTCATTTGTTGGAATTAGTCCACGATCAAAATCAGGCTGCTTGGCATGTAGGAAGAAGAAGAAAAAGTGTGATGAAGTTCATCCAATCTGTGGTGGTTGTGCGTCCAAAAATACCATATGTGAATGGAAATCTGATACCTCAAAGAAACATAAATATGCTTTTGATATTGAACCAATGATAGAAGCTCAAAAGGAAATATTGAAACAACGTTCTTTGGTAGTGAATAAGTCTGATTCTAATAATCGTACCAATAATTCAGATCATGAAAGTTTCATCAAGCCAAAAAAAATTGTTAAAAAAGCCTCAAAAAATAATAGCAAAATAATACCTAAATCAAAATCAAATCCAGCTGCTAAAATTGTAAAACCAGCCGTTACGCCGCATAATACTTCAATACTGAACAAAGATGGTTCAGTAAAAGAGTCATTGATCGATGTTTTTTCAGCGAATAACACAAGTATTAATTCAAACTTCTCCGATGATTCAAGTACATTAAATCCAAAATATTTGGTTAAACCATCGGAATCCAATTCCTTTATCGATCCAACAATAAATACATCGGATGTCGATAAAGCAGTTGATGAATTATTAGGTAATGATAATTTAATGGATGGGTTTATTTCAAATGTTGTACAGCACTTGAAATCTCCAGATTTCAATCCAACTTCAAATTTTTTAGATTTAAGCATAAATTCAACACTTCTGCATGTTCAAAACATGATGTTAAATGATACTGCCAACAACAATGCTGTTAATAATAACAATGATCATAATACTATTGATGAAAAGTTAATACGGCGGAGCTCAATACAACCAGAAAAATCAATTATTTCATTGCCTTTATTTTCACCATTTGAGCAGTTTGTTAATCTTCAAAATTCCCCATATCCAAATGAAAATAGTACTAAAGATGAAGAGAAAGTGGAGACTGAAAATAGTACAAAAGTTGATGATAAAGACATGATTGACAAAGGAGTAACAAAACCTACCATTGGAGAAGTTGAAAAATATGATGAATTCGATGGAGAAAATAAAAGTCACATTGTTGAAGAAGATGATGATGATCATGAAGAAGAAGAAATTGAGGAACTTGATAAATATCCTCCGATGGATGAATCACAACTATTAGAAAATCTATATATTTCAGATTCCGATCTAATTAATGTTTTCAAATTGAAAAAATTGCATCCATATTTAAGACCTGCTGTTCATTTATTATTAAGTAAAAATAATGCATTGAAAATTATAAACCCATCTTCCCCAATAATGAACCAATTAGATAGTACAGGTAAATTATTTCTGGAAAATTATGTTACAAATTTGGCAATGAACCAACTAGATATTGGTAATAGTCAATTTTTTCTCCAATTTGCATTAAGTCAAGCATCAAATGATCCAGCAATTCTATATGGTTTAGTTGCTTGGGGTGGTATGTTTTTGGTTGGTAGAAGTAATGAAGAAGCAAATAAATATTTTAATAAAAGTATGAAACTGGGTCAAAAGAGGATACAACTATTGAAGGACTCTGATTCTAACTCCAAATTCAATAACACAGAAAGAGTAAATTTATTATTATTATATTGTTTGCTCACTTGTGCTGATATTTCAACTGGTGATGTCACAAGGTGGTTTCAAATGTTGTTACAATGTAAAGATATTTTGAGCGATTATGGAGGTCTAAAACAGTTTATTCATGAAAATAAAAACAGTAAAGTGGCTAATTGGATTTTGAGTAATATATTTAATCATGATCTTTTATGTACAAGAACCTTAGATTATGGTACAGTCTTTTCAATTTATGAGTATAAAGATGTTTTTACATCTCAGAAATCTCAACAAAATAATGATTATGGACTTGACCCATTTTATGGGTTATCCCAAAATTTATACCTTTTATTAGGTGAAGTTGCAAATAATAGAAAAGTAGCAAAAAATTCTCTAAAATTCACACTGGTCGATGGACTAAGAAAAGAAACTGATGCAACTCATTCGAAAAAAACTGAAGATTCTTGGTTCCAGATTTTTGATTCCCAAATTTTACATTGTAAGCCAGCACCGGAAATGCTAAGTTTGTTAATGCAACAAGATAGTGAAGGTAAATTATTAGAATATCATATGACCTGGTATGAGTTAACCCAGATCAGTATGAGGATTTATATTAGAATAAGTTTCAGGGCAATTGAATTTGACGATAAGGAAATTCAAACTTTAAGATCGCATGGTATCAAATTATTCAAAATTTTAGTTGGTACAAAATTACAGACGTTGTTAGGATTATCACTATTGATGTTAGGTATGACATCGATAAGTGAAGAACAAAGAATTGGTTTCGAAGAGATTTATGATGGATTTTTAAAAAATTATCAAATCTTGAATGTTCGAGTTTGTTGGGAAATTATTAAGCAAGTCTGGAAAGACTATGATAATCGTGTTTCAAAAAATGAAAAACGTTACGTTGATTGGTCTGAGATTGTTAAAACAATGGGCTGGAACTGTTGTTTCACATAATTTTAAAATTATGTTTGATTAGATTCCAGTTATTATAAAAACGTATCTTAATATATGTTTTTACTATAAACATTTATTGCTACTATAAATAGTTGTTTAATTATTTATTCATGTATTTTATATTTTTTCACCATTTTCACCCACTACATCTGTTTTTTCACCCAGGTACATCTCTTGTGTACCTTTCATTAATTCATGCAGTTGAAGGATTTGATCATCTGACATTCTTTCAAGTAGATCATCCGGTAAGTGATACATTTTCCAATCTTGATCGGTATTTTGTAATACTAACTCAAGATATTTTTGCCACGAACTTAAGAATCCAACTAATTGTAATGGATCCTCCACACCTTTATGAGCTCTGAATTCTGCTTTAACATACATATCTCCCAAACTACGTTGATCATATGGTAATTTTCTATGTGATCTTAAAATTTCTCTGTAGAGTTTCAAAGGTGGTAATAATGGGCTTTTCGCCTTCTTTGGCTCCTTTACTGTAACCTTAAATGGTATTTTCGAATTCTGTAATATTTTTTTTGTGATATGCATAATTGATTTACTAAATACTAGATAAGATTAGAGATTGATGAATGAATAGTTGTGCTTTTATTTGTCAGATTGAAAATCAAAATCTGTAACTGCATCTGAGAAAGCTTCAGGTACAACAAAATTAATGTTTTTTAAAGTTCTTATTATTCAACAGATAGTCTAATTACTTACAGTAATATATCAATACATTTCTTCACATCACTTCACTTGTAGTGGTACATTCCTTAGTAATGGTCTTGATGTTAATTTGACATAATTATATCCCAAATTGTCACGACGGTGTTTACGTAAGCAACATGATTACGTAAAAGCTTTAAATATCTCAAGTCATTGATATTCATTGATTACATTTAATATCTCTTTGAGAATCACATTTTGAACAAACTAATACACCTAGATGATATTAAAGTTCGTTATTTAGGTATTGAAATAAGTATTTGTTAAAAAGCATGAAATTACTTTAAAAATTTTTAAAATAATTTTAAAAATAAATAAATCAATAATAAAAATTGTAAAATCAGTATATTGTTTTAACGAAAGTATTGCGTTTTCACCTTCTGGGAATAAATTATTATTTAAAACCAAACATATACTTGACATCAACTTAAGCTCTTAAATGAACAAACTTCATAAACCGTGATAACATAAAAAAAAAAAATCGTTTTAACAACAATAGTAATAGTCGTGGCATGACAAATCACACAGTCGTAAGAAGAGAAGAAAACAACACATTGTATACACGTCCATGTTGGATACGAATAGTTCTAGAATTAAATTATATATATATATATATATATAGACAGCCATATATTAAACGATTGAAAAGGGAATTAAGCGGTTTATTATGGATAACCAGTATTGTTAGAAAATTGTATGCAATAGTGGAAAAAGCAGAAGGGAGAGATACATTTAGTCGATTCTTAATCGATTTATCAAGACTTTGCTATCAACCTTCTCCGGTAAATTCGCATAGCTAGAAATGCATGCCGGAGTGGCCAAAGAGTCTGATGTTTCAGATTCATAACTAAATGGAGTGCTTGAACCGGATTCCAACTTATCATAAGGTGGAAGTTGATCTTCTAACTCATCAGCTTTTTCCTTCATTAAACGTCTACTTGTGTATGTGTTAATCAACCAAAATATCAAATACGCACATAGTAGAATTAGGGGTATTAAAATTATATATTGAATCAAACTATCATTTAGAGTGGATAATGTATTTTTTAAATTGTCAATAACTCCATTGCGTTTGTAATTTTGGCCACTTTCAGATATTGAATCAATATTAACTAAATCATATTCAAACAGTCCAAGTCCATATTCAGATACTGGTTCAAATGACCCTGCGGTGGAGCCCAAGTGCTTTTCTCTTATAGCTTTTGGTATTAAAACTTCTATATTGTTTGTATCTTTATAAGCGTGTTCTCTTAATAATACCAGATCAGATTCTGGTAATGGGACAGCCATTTTATTGTAAGCTTTTGGAATGTATTATGGTAGACCTGTACTAAGATACAAATAAGAAAACCGTATCTTTATATTCTATAATTGAAAAATCAAAAGTAGCAATAATCAAAAAATATCGTGCCTCGAGGGTTTAAAAATTGAAAGTTTAAAAATCGAAAGTCTAAAAATTGACAAAAAAAAAACGGTTTATGTTGCTAGTAAATTACCGGTTTGGGAAATTGAATCCAATCTTAATATTTTATTAGGTTAACTATACTCTACTATACGGTGTCACGTTATATAAATCTAGAAAAAACTCTATTGTTGTGCACATTGAACACCAGGTTGACCACCTTCGTCATCATCATCTTCGTCATAATAACCACCACGTTGATTGGATGATCTTGATTGGTGTTTTATTGGATCAAAATCTTCTAATATACATGAATCATCAACTTCTGCAGTTGGTGGAATATTAACAGCAGGTCTCTTTGGTAAGATTGATTCTAACTCTTTCAACTTTTCTTCAGTTGTAAAATTGTTCTTTGGGAATTCAACGTTAAATTTAATAATTAAATTACCAAAACCACCATGTCTTGGAATTGGCATACCTTTGCCTTGAACAACTTTTGTAGAGCCTGGAGCAATAACTTCACCAGGAAAAATCGTCAACTTTACCCATTCACCACTAACATGTTTAAATGCAATATCACCACCAGCTAAAGCGGTTAAAAGGTCAATTTTATGTTCATGATATAAGTCATCGCCCTTTCTTGAATATAAATTATGTTCCTTTTCTTCAACGACGAAAACGACATCACCTGGAATAATATCTGGAGCTTGGTCACCTTCACCTTCAAAGACAACTCTTTGACCTGCTTTCATACCTGGGTAAATATTAACTTCCAAAATTTTTCTTTCAGTAGTTGTCTTCTTACCCTTACAATCTTTACATCTATCAGCTTCATTCATAATAGAACCTTGACCATTACATTTATCACATTGAGTTTGGAATCTTTGAATCATTGGACCCATCTGTCTTGTGATAAACTTAGTACCAGTACCATTACATGCAGTACATTTCTTAACATTCTTACCACCCTTACCATCACAAGTTTTGCATAAGATTGTTTTATTAAGCGCTAATTTTGCAACTTTACCCTTATATAATTCTTCTAAAGTACAGTGTAATGTATGTCTAATATCTTTACCTCTTTGTGGACCAGATTGTCTTGCACCTCCACCACCAAAGAATTGTGAGAAGATATCACTTGCATCCATACCACCCATACCACCCATACCACCATTCATGCCTTGTTCACCGTATTGATCATAGAGATCTCTCTTTTCTGGATCACTTAAGATTTCATAAGCTGCAGTCATTTCCTTGAATTTTTCAGCAGCTTCAGGAGAAGGATTTTTATCTGGATGATATTTTAAAGCACCTAATCTATAAGCCTTTTTTAACTGTTGTTCGGTGGCATCTGGAGCAACTCCTAACGCATCATATAACTTAGTATCTGCAACCATGGTGTCGGTTCTATTTAATAATCAGTCTGGTGTGGAATATAATCAAAGAGCCTTCTTAAACGTGTATCATATGTATTATAAAGCAAAATCTATGGGAATCGCCACCGAAAAATTTTTCCTTTTCTCGAATCTTCCATCTTCTCAACATGAATTCTCTGCTTTTATCTGCCTAATTGGGAAGTTTTTTTAACTACATGTGTTTATATAGGATGTATGACTACAGCAGCTGGCTGGTAGCATATCAAAAACGAGATGATGGGGATGCGTACTGCGGCGTCACGTTTGGATTGTTATTGTAGTTTCGTGGAGGAACAGAAGGCCGTTGGTTTTGTGGTTGGGAGTAGTTGATGTTGTTTCTATAGTCCAGCGGCTTTTGTTTTACTGGGGCCGGTTGTTGATATTTGTTGGAAAATGGGGTTGTTGCTGAACTGTTCTATGTGTTCAGATTAGCCAGTGGATATGTCTCCGCATTATCTGTTGTTCCCATATTACCATGTTGTTCTCTTTGTATTAACATTTTGGTGACTTCAGTATGAATTATAGCCGCATTTCTTGTAGAACAACCATTCATCCATGCAAATAAAGATCCAACGACAGGTGGAAATGTTAACATCAAGTCAAATAAAATATTAGCCTGAAGCTTAGCAATCGTTTTGTTATCTAAGTTATAAAACAAAGTTGCCTTAGTAACCAGTTTGGAGTGTACAAGATACATTAAGATAGGTCCAATCATCGGCAATATAACAACAATAGGGCCCAGTCCAATGCCACAGTCCACAGGATAGCATCCCATGAAACATTTGTCATCGACCCATGCTCTTTTTTGAATCCATTTCCACATTTTTTGTTCTTCCTTGGTTGCACTATCTCTTAATTTCAATTTTTTGCTCTTGCCATCTGGAGTTTCATACCTATATGGATCCTTTGTTTTAATCTTTTCCCCTGCAAATTCATTCCACTTATCGACGGCAGTATCAACTGCAAAATCTTGGGCTATTCCCTCAACAAAACCACTTATAACACCCATGGTATCAAATGCCTAGTACAGATTAGTTGCTCCAGTTCGTCAATGATACAATAGAACATTAGAGAGATCAGAAAAATGAGTTGCTTTTCATAACCCCATGCCCCAAAAGATGAAATTCGCTCAGCCTCTGATTTTTACCAGAAAAACCAAATTTGGCAAACTAAAAATAAATCAAAACGTCATTCGTTTTTCACATTGCAAAAACTTTGGATGTTTTCCTCTTCTAATATCACTACTGCCAAAATGAAAAATGGATATTCTTATCAAACGTCTTTAAGCTTAAAACGTGTCCCATCAAAATGCTGGTGAAGGCTCGAAAAATCCTCAAGCCATATCCATATTTGGGTACTTTTACAAAGCGTTTCCGCGCAATTGGGAATTCTTAATCGATGGAAGCCTCATAATGCCAGAGAAAGATCTTAATCGACTGATGAACACTGAAGTAGCAGTCATTACATCCTGAAGTAAGAAAGAATTTTTTTCCTTTTAAACTATTTGTTGCCAATCGATCAAAAACAATTAAGATGCCGTTTGTTTTTGAGAATCTACCAAGAGATTACGAGCAGCTTCAAGTACCTGTTTTCATTTTAAAAGGTCGCTCATCATCTTCCAATGATGGGGTAATCGGTGTCTTTAATTCCAAATTTTCAGACCAATATTATGAGGTCACAAATGGTTATTTTAAAGCCTACCTGCATTTAGGTCCAGGTATAAATAAGATTACTTTGAAACATTTAGATGGAAAATTCCAACCAAACGGATTTGCAGCCTTTAATCCGGCGAAAAAGCCTTATGATGAAGTCACAATTACTATTAACTATTCACCAATTTCTGATAATCAGTTTGTTGTACCAAAAATTCATTTATGTGTTTTGGTAGGTCGTGATTCTCCTGCATTATTTGATGTTCCTAGTGATAAAACCTATGAGGGTAATGGATTAAATACTGCAATTAAAAAATTACGAGTAGGTGGTAGATTAATGCAGGCCTTTACTTTAGATGAGATGAATAAAAATAATGTCGGAAATAGATGTTTTAGATTTGTTGAAGAAGAATGTATTTCCACAATCAGTTATCAAGAAGAAATGAAGCAAATTAAAAGAAGTGAAATTAAAATTCATGTTTTGCAAAGTAAAAGATCAGTTGCTGAAATTAGAGACGCAAATTATGCACAACAAAATCCCAACGCAAAAGAAGCTGGTAAGCTTTTTGACTTTGCATTTGATGCCCTGAAAAATTATGGTGGTGCATTTTCCGATGATTCAACTTCGAACACTCCTGCATTGGCAGCTGTTTTAATATTAGATGCTCATTGGGATAACTCAATCAAGTTAATAAGAGGCCATGCAGCACTAGGTGGTGGTACTGATAGAATTAAATTAGCTATATTTGGATCACAAGGTTTACATTCTTGGCCAATGAACTGGGAATCTGTTCATAGAGCATTTACTGATTGTACAAGATTAAATACTAATGAAGTTGCTAATGACTGTAATGAATGTAGCCAATACTGGGAATGTCTAACAGTGTCACTTGGAGCATTCATGCATGAAATTGGGCACTCCTTAGGATGTCCGCATCAAGAGCATGGTGTTATGTTAAGGGATTACACCACCATGAATAGAAAGTTTCTCACAACCGAAAAACAATGTATTAGGACAAATAGAGGTTCATGGGGTCCTGTTTCAACAGGTGATGAACCTGGTTGGCACAGATTGGATATATTAAGGTTCCTATATCACCCAGCATTTACATTACCAGGTGATTTTCAAGATCAAATATTCAAATCACAGTTTTCATTGGTTAATCAAGGTATGAAATTCCCAAGCGACATTTCAACTGAACCAACCTTTAACGCAATTGATTCAGATACCATTAATATAGCTTGTGATTCCGGTATTTATCTAATTGAATGTCATGTTGGTGAATGGTCAAGAACTCATTATGAATATTTACCAAATTTTTATAATGGTCCTGGTCCACAAAAATTTATCACATTAAAACATAGTGTGATTCAAACCCATTTACCTCTAGAATTTAGAAGTAAACCGGTGAAATTAGAAGTTCTAACCATGGGCTTTGGACAAAGATCAATTGATGATTTAAATGAATATTTAAATGAACATTCCAAGACGATTAGGTTATCAAATAATTTAGATGCAAGAAAATCAGATCTCTATGGTATGAAACAGTCAAACCCACAAGATTGTATTTTCCCATCAAACAAGAAAATTTCTTACTTTAGAGTTACACATGGTGATGCATTAGATGGAATAGAAACAGTTTTCACGGATGGAACCGTTTCAACATTTGGTAATGCAAAAAATCATTATTCGGATTTTAAGTTAGATAATGATGAATACTTAGTTGCAATTGCATTTAGAAGCGGATTTTGGGTTGATAGTGTTCAATTCATAACAAATAAAAGAGTCAGTAATAATTTTGGTGGCAATGGTGGTTCAGTTCATAAAATTCAAGTTCCACAAGGAACAAATTTGTTAGGATTTTATGGTGATGTCAGTTCGTGGATTGACAGGGTTGGTATTTATTATGGATGAGATTCAGAATAAACAAAGACCAGATGAGGTTACATAAAAAAAGCTTTTATTTGTTAAACATTAAATCATAGACCATATAATTTATTTATTTAAATTTCCATCGATATTCTATACCGCAAAAACCAAATTAATAGATAAATAATTATTTCTTTTCCTCACCAGAAAGAGCAGCAAAGGATTGTTCAAAATCAGCAATCAAATCATCAATATCTTCAATACCGACAGAAACTCTTAATAAATCCTTTGTGACACCAGCTGCTTCCTTTTCTTCATCAGATAATTGTTCATGAGTAGTAGTCCATGGGTTAATAATTAATGATTTTGCATCACCAACATTTGCTAAGTTTGAGAAAATCTTTAAACCATCAACGAAACGTGGACCAGCTTCTTTGAATGCATCACCTGAAGGATTTGGAACATCCTTAACACCAAATGATAAAACTGCACCAAAACCATTGGTTAAGTATTTCTTTGCATTTTCATGGTATGGATGTGATTCTAAACCTGGATAAGAAACCCATGAAACATACTCCGATTTTTCTAAGTATTGAGCTAATTTTAAAGCATTTGCACCATGTCTTTCACCTCTTAAAGCTAAGGTTTCTAAACCTTGTAATAACATGAATGAACCAAATGGATTTTGACATGGTCCTAAATCTCTTAGTAATTCGACTCTAACATATGCAATATATGCAAAATCACCAAACATATCATTTAAAATTGCACCATGGTAACCTTCAGAAGGCTTAGAAAATTGTGGGAATTTTTCTGGCCAATCAGAAAATTTAAAACCATTGTCCTTAGCTGGATCCTTGAAAACAACAACACCACCAATGGTAGTACCGTGACCACCGATCCATTTGGTTGCGGAATGAGTAACGACATCTGCACCATGGTCAAGTGGTTTACAGAAATAACCACCAGCACCAAAAGTGTTATCAACAATAACACACGCACCCTTAGAATGCGCGTAATCACAAATAGCCTTGAAATCTGGAACTGAGTACATCGGATTACCAATAGATTCTAAGTAGACTGCCTTAGTTTCATCAGTAATTAAGGATTTAATTGATTCGGGATCAACACCATTAGCAAATTTAACATTAATACCAAAGAGTTTCTTGAAATTCTTGAAAGCGTTATAAGTACCACCGTATAAAAAAGATGAAGTAACGATTTCATCACCAGATTGAGCAGCAGCTAAGACAGCTAAGAGTTGTGCAGCTTGACCAGAGGAAGTTGCGACTGCCATTGAACCACCTTCTAAAGCGGCAATTCTCTTTTCGAAAACATCATGGGTTGGGTTCATAATTCTTGAATAAATGTAACCTGGTTCTCTTAAACCAAATAAGTCTGCACCATGCTTTGAATCTCTGAAAACATATGATGATGTTGCATAAATTGGAACAGCTCTTGAATTTGCTGCACCTTCTGGAGTTTCTTGACCTGCTTGAACACAAGTAGTACTGAATTCTATATGATAAATAAATTGGATGAATATGTTAGTATTCTGTGAAAAATTGTAAGACTCGGAACAAGAGCAATTCCTTTTTCTAGTGGCAAATTAGGGAAATTAATCCAATTTCCTTGGAAATATGTACATACTGGTCATATTTTCTGTTGTTTGTGAAGTGGTGGACTGAAATAAGAAGAACCAAATAAGACTGGTGTCAGTAGTTTGTCTAGTTTTATTGGAGACATGTCCACTTAGTTTTATACTTACTTACGAGAATCCGACACCGGTCAGCATAGTTTGATAGTCTCATTCCAACCTTCCCGATTTGGAAATTTCGCAGGAGGCCCTGCGATTTCACGTGACTGAGGGTGCAACAACCAACAACGTCGCAAAGATCTGAGGCGGCTATCACAATATTCACACTGGATGTCGCTCTGAAGTGTTGTGTTCCAGTAGAAGACTGTACAGGGAAGTTTCATATGCACACATGGCATTTCTGCGTCTTGTAGTACGATCATGTATTAATACTGGGATCAAATATGATCACATGTTAACACTAGATGACGCTGTATCTTTAAGCACTTTTCGTCTGAACTGCGGTTCATTGAAAAGTTTCCTGTTGTAGTTCCAACAATTGTCGTATCTAAACTGGTTGTGGGATTGTAAAGAGGGGGAGGCTAAACTAATGTAAAGTTAAAAAGATGTTGTAAATGATACTGTGGCGCTGTTCTATGGTCTCCAATTGGAATAACAATAGTGATAGTAAAGGTATATGTATTTGTTGTAATAATCGCAGGATTACGATCGAAGAATACCAGCAAAAATCACTTTTATATGCGGAAACGAGTGGATGTCAAAAGCATAATAATGGTGCCTTCCTGTATAAACAATAACTGCTAGTGCTGTCCGAATCAGTTACTTAAATATGCTGGAGATTAATTTTACACCATTTTGTTCTACACCGCTAATTATACATGCATTCTTAAAATTGTTTCAAACGGAAAATGTATTGTTCCGTATTAGAACTTATTTCTGATATGATCTGAATGGGAAACATAACTGTCCTCATGATCGTCATCGTCATCGTCATCATTATCTGAGGAATGATAGAAATCACTTTCATCAAATTCCAACCCACAATAAACACAAATTACTTCCATAATGTCATCCCAAGATGCCAAATCAGCAACATCTTCTCTATTACTTTTTTTTCTTGCATCTAATCCAATTTCTACCAATAAACTAGTAGCTGTTTGGAGACTGCTTATATCCTTTAACGAGGAATTTGAGATAATCATTGTAGTTACTCTATCCTTATTATTACATGCGCCAATGTAATCATTCATGATTTCGATAACTGTATCTTCTTTCATGTTACTAAAATCTCTTTCTTCAAGTTTTTCTTGATAAACATCTATTTTTGACATGAACAAATCATTAATTTTCTGTGACTCATTTTTGTTTAATTCGCAATTATCTAATACTTTACTTTTCATTGATAAGGTTGATGTTGAACATAAAATAAGTTTAATATTAATTCCAATCATTGATAATGATTTAAAAATATTTTTAATGGCAGTAACTGAACTTGGTATATAATTTGTTTGATTCAAAACAATTATTGCGTTTGTTGGTTTCTCTTTAAATACTAAAGAGTTAATTGTTCCTTCATAAAATCTCGGACAAACGCCCGTTGGCAATCTCCGATAACCATCTTCTCCAATATAACTCTGTAATGTGCCAATTGTTTCAATGTCTGTACGCGAATCACTTAATTCACTTTCAATTATGTCATCGAATTCATTTGATTTAAGAGTCGATGTGACTAAGTCGTTATCAATATGTTGTTTCATATCCGTTAACGCACCTCTCCATTTCATTTCTAGTTCATTACTATTAAAAATTAACTTATAGAATAATTCTGCATTTTTACTTGCTTTTAATATAAGACATCCAGGTTCTGAAATATCTATGAACGTTGATAAACTAATACTAATTAATTTAAATTTATAATCAAATAAATTAAACATTAGTAACATATGATCAAATAAAAAGCAATAATTTTCTGTTATATTTAATTCCGATTTAGAATGAGAATCAAGCAAATTAAATTTATCAACAATTCTGAATTTGCCTAAAGATTTAATAAATTCATTTGTAAGCATAAAATCTGAATCTTCATAGTCTTTAATTATTCCTTTTGTTGATAAGGTGATTAAATCATCAATGAATTCCTGTTTGATTAAATTATTTGGAAATTTTCCGTTCCATGAACCATAGGTTTCATTTGTTGGCGTTTCATTCCTTACTGAAGAAACAATTGCTGATGTACCGGAAACAAATGATCCTCTTGATGGTTTTTTGCTGTGTTTCTTATAAAACGAAGATTTCAATGGCTTTAATTTATTAATTGATTCGTTGTCATTTTCAACATTCCTATCTGGTACACTAGAAATTATTCCATAATTGTCTCCATTTAAACAACTTAAAATGTTTCGTGTGTCTATGTTTTCTTCTTTAACTATTTTATCTATTGTTGATTGATGTAATGATGGATAAAATGACGATGTTGAAGGATCAGTTTCATCAAACTTGAAGGAATCTGGAAATTTTGGAGTTAGAGGTGTTGGCATTGTTAATGTTGTACTATTTAGTAAATGATTCTTTGATGAGTTTTTAAAAGTTGATGTAATTAAGCGTGTAAACATTTGTGTCAACAAGTTATCATCTTTTGGTATGGTTTTTGTATTCAAATGCGATGGACATAATGGACATAATGGCAGATGTTCAATAATCGTTGACTTATCATTTAATACAGCTTGATCCACAGATAAATTCAATTCTAATTCCATTACTAAACATTCTTCATGGGTCATATGTCCACACCTTAATTCAACTATACGTTCATTATCTTGAACATTATATAAGGTATCTAATTTTAGATCACAAATTGAACATTTATTTTCTTTAGCTAATTTCCGAACTGGCATATGTAAATCACTTGAACCTGCATTAAATATTGACAATGTTGGTGAAGAAGTTTCAAAACTATCAATACCAAAAGATCTTGATATTTTTGGACTAGTTCGTAAACTTAGCGGAGATTCATTGCTAAACTCATAACTATTAATTGGTACGCTATTTTTCAAATTCATAGTATTATTATTATCCTTAGCTTTTCCAGTACCATTAGCATCTTTATTATTATCATTACTATTATAAGATAATTTGGTTTCTGAGTGATTATATGAAAAATCTAGTTTTGAACAAAAATTAGTTGATTTGGAGTCATTTGTTTCTAAGTTTTTGTGAAGATTTGATTTAAGTGTGGAATTTGTATTTGATCCAAAAGTTGAATTTTTTTTCTGTATATTTTCTGGAATATGTACAACAATTTTATTTCGTATACCGTTGTCTTGTGCTGGATTGGAAATACCCTTAAATGTTTTCAACTTCTTTTTGAAACTTGCAATTTTTTTTGTATACACATCTGAAGAACTTGATGTTTGTGGAAGAGGTGGCGGTATTGTACGTTTTTCAATCTTTAACTTCAAATTTGTTCCATTTTCTGAACCACCTTTAGCTGTCTTCGGCGGTCCTATAAAATGTTTGTGCAATAAAGGTTCAAGATCTGCCAACATTTCAGGGTCCAAAAAACCCCCAATATTTTTCCTGAATTGCTCTTTATTCTGTCGCCCACCTTCATCCATGCTCTATATGCTCTTTATACCTAATAACGTTTGATTATAGAGAGAAAAAAGTACAAAAAATAGTATACATGAAAAAACGGAGACAATTGAAAATCAGGAGCGTGAAAAGCTGAAACAATCAAAATTTCACCGGAGTGTTTCATATTGTGACGTTATGTTTTATTTATATCCATGTTAGTTGTTCGTAGTTGTCACTTTTTAAGAAAAGTTCGATGGGTTTTGGATGAAAAAAGGGTCCGAGATATCGAAGTCAAGTTGCATTTTTTCATCAGTTTCTGTGAAGTTTAAAAGTTGGGATACACTGTATGTTTTCCCTGCAGATAACACAGTACTTTCCGCCAAATCAGGAGGAGCATCAGTATGGTTCAAATTGTCTCCATCAACAGCATTCGAGTTATTTTCTTTCTCATAAGATTTGTAAAAAACATCATATTGTTGGTAAATGTATTGAATGAGTTTCCCAATTTTCTGATTAAAAATATCTTTATCAGCATATATATCTAAAAAATTGGCAATTTTGATTTTCAGCGTATTCAGTTCTTTGTAATAGCATTGTAAAAACTTGAAATCTTGATAAAAAATTGTGCATATTACAACAAATGTTTGATAGAATAAAATGAAAACAAATGGGTATAATTCTTTGAAATTTGCTTCTTTCATTTTTTTTAATAACAAATTAACCAATCTAATACCAATTTCTAATACTTTAATTGATGATGTTAATGCATTTAATATTGTTTTTGGATATAGTTTCATAAAATGTTGATTGAATTTTGCACGGTTTGCATAAAGTAATATTAGATCACACAGTGTATCACTATCTTCTTGTATTAAACAATATGATTCTTCCAAATCTGGTGACTCACATGGCTTTAGTATTAAAAAGCTAATATCCAATGGATAATTATGTAATATATTATCACCTTCTGTATCAAATAATGCAAATGGTATTGGTATTGTAATATATTTATTGGTGTGTTTATCAGTGTTTGATTCTCTAATAATTTGAGTTTCAGTTAAAATTCTTTCATAAATCATTGCATTTTGAACGAATGTTTCATCAATTTGGTAAACTGAAGTTTCTTCAATCTTAATCTTATATGAATCAATCATAACGTTTGTTGAATATTTAATTAATTCAGATAATGCAATTTTATAATTCAAATTTGTTTCATAATGTGATACCAATGGTCTGTGATGGAAGCTTACAGGATTAGGTCTTCCCAATATAGAACTTAATGTTGACGAAACATAGTTGATTAATAACCACAACGAGGTCTTATCATTTTTTTTAACTAATTCAAATGTGTCAGTATTTTCAGGATCTGCTAAATGATTGGCAATAGCATTATCATAAATATGCAACCCCAGAGAATATGAATAACTAGTAATTAGGAAAAACAATGACCAACTATCTTCAACCTTTTGCATGTAAAATAAATCTTCAGTTTCTAATAAGTACGACTTCAACGAGGTAACAGTACGCAATTTATAATTTTCATGAATTATACTATAATGTTTATATAACATGGGCCTTATTTTAGCATACACGAGATTGTAATGTGTTAAAGTGGAATCACATTTGGGTAAGGATCTAATGGTGACAATCAAAATTATAACAATCAAGAGTAGTTTACTACTTAGTTCATCATTCCATTGTTCAATTTTTTCATAATCATGTACCAAGTTGATTAAACTAGCAACATCAATGTAGTTCAGGTAATGTATTCTCAAATGAGTAAACTTATTCAAGATTTTGATGATAAGGTCTGCATTTTCTTTACTAGTTGTTTTAACACTTCTGGATAATACATGTTGAGGGGAAAGAAGTATAGGAAGTCTTTGTTTATGCATATTACAATCATTTTCACCCAAACTTGATTTGTTTTCATTCAAAATTGAAACTGCATCTGTATTGCTAATCATATATTCCGTGGAAGTTGGTCCATAATAGCTGATGACATCATGTTTCGTAGGCGAAGTATCTAGACTACCCCAATTTTTTTTAATTCTTTCTTTCATTCTTCTCATGTTGAGCTTAGCATTTTTTAATTGCATTTTAAGCATTTCGTTTTCCTTTAACGCATTTTCAATTTCAAAGCTTTTAGTAATATCCCGTTTGTCAATTAATTTATTGATACCAACTGACCTGAACTGATCTGGATATTCACAAACTCTGTCTTTAATGGTGCATTGATTGCAAGGAGTACTTTTATTGCATTTGATTTTTCGACGTCTGCACTCTTGACAGCTGATTGGCATCATTTTAGTATACTATTGATATCCATATATCGTGGTTTTATATGCTGATTGTGCAATGATTTATCTTTTTTTATTGTTTTTCACAGAAAATAAAATTTGAAAGATAAAGGGCGAGCTCATCTCTTTTTTATGATTAAATTTTTCCGTTGTCCAAACCCTGCTTAAACTCTGAGCAGTTCAACCAAATATATAGATGCCATCGAGTTCACTGTCTTCATCACCATCCAAACAACCCAAAAAGATACGTACTACACCAAGAGATAGTGGGATATTATTTGGAGATGATCCCGACGACATCTGGAAAAGCACAAGAAGTGCATGTTTAAAAGTGATAATAAAGGCGTTTGAATCTACTCAAAAAAAGGACAGATTAATAAAATTCCCAAATACCCCTGTATTACTGGCTACAGAGTATGAAAAGATATTATACAAACAGAATAGTGATGCACTAAATTCTTATAAATCACGATTTAGAAAAGACTATATCGCATTGATAAATCAGAAGACATCATTTGCGAAAGATTTACTATCTGGAACATTGAGTGTTGAAGCCTTTACAGAATTAGACGAACAGGATTTAATTTCTAGAAAACAGAAACAAAATAATACAAAGCTATTAGAATCAGAATTGAAAAACAAACTGGGAAAAAAGTTCCCCAAAAATATTAACGAAATTGAGAACCAAAATGTTTTTGTTATTGAAAAGTGGGGGATATCAGAAAGTGCAGCTAAGATAGATCCACAGTTTGATCAAGAATAGTTAAACCTAATAATTTCGTGCAGTCGTGTATAGATCTTGTACGATAAGAGAAATATTTTAATCAATCACAATAATATTATCATCGCTATCAGAAGATGACAAAACCTCAGCATTTTCAATTAGCAGTTTTTCTCTTCGTTGTTTAATATCTACTTGTTCCGTTATATGCCCAGTTTGACCTAGCTCGAAAAATGCTGTTTTATTGCTCATTGAACGCCTAGAATTACGGCGTTCGGGTTCGTTGGATAATGCATTCTTCGATTTTAGATTTCTTTCCTTATTTAAAACAGTTGGTGGTGGCTCTTTATATATACTATAATCTGATTTATCATCAAATTTAATCTTTTTAAAATTTTCAAATTCCTGTGAACTGTCATTTGATTCTGGTTCAAGCTGAAATTTCCTTTTATTATCGTTTTTATTAGCATCAGTTTTGGATTTTAATGGAGAAATTTCAGTTTTTATAGGTGACTTTTTGAAAAAATTTGTAATTTTAGATTGCTTAGATGGTGTGTTATTTGCAAAATTCTTTTTCGATCCTGAGACAATTGTATTACTTTTGTTCATTTTATCTGGATCATCAATTGGAGTGTGCACTAGAGTAGCTTGTTCATTTTTTGTAGGTGTCGTAGTTTTCGATGAACAAATGTTAGCAGTAGAAACTAAATTTTCAGGTTTAGCATCTGCCATTTCTTTCTTAGAAGGATTTTCATGTGCACTTCCTACAAGAGATTCAGTTGTAGTCGTAGGTGATGGTGATTTGATTTTTGATAGAGGACTTGGGATCTTTTCATTTGGTTCAAGCGTAGATTCAACTGATGTCGCTGAAGTCGACATCGTTTTCTTACTGTTTATCCGATTTTCAAGGTTGGGTACCATTTTATCAGAATCATTATTAGTCGCTTCAGTTCTCTTTTCTGTAAAAACATCAAGTTGTTTATTGATTTCACTACCAGCAGTATTACTAATTTCAGCATCTAAAAATTCTACTTGTAGTTTCTTTGGTGATATGAATGGATCAGAATTGTTTGTTTGCAAGTTAAAGTTGTTTGCTGTTCTCTCAAATATTGGTGTAGAAACAGCCAAAGATTTTTGGCCAGTTTTAGGAGGTTTGGTTGTTTCATCTGGTTTATCAATACTAGAATTTGAATTCTCAGCTGGGTTAACAAGAATCCACTGAGTTGAAACTTCTGTGACTGGGGTATTCCCCCTAATAGTCTTTCTCAATCTCTCCAGTTCAAGTTGTGTTTCTAATTGCTTCTTCTTTTCTAGCTCAGCCTTTTCAAGTTTTGCAATTTCTGATTTTGTTGTATATGATGTTAGTTGAACAATATCAAATCTTGATAAAATTTCATTAAATTCTTTTAATTCATTATCATCAAAGGATCTATCATGAACAGAAATAAGCTTTTCAAATTCTTTATCTTCTTTATTCTCTTTAGTTTCTTTTGCATTAACACCTGCAATTGTCCTTTCAAATTCAGTATTATCTAAAGGTCCAACAATATGATAATTAATTGTTTCACCATCACTGGTATTCTTTCTAAGAGTTTCCATCGCATTAAATGTTAAATGAACAACTTTAACCGCAAATGGCGATACATCACGTCTTGCAGTTTTTGTTTTTTCTTTATTTGGTGTACCACTAATAACATTAAGGCCAAATGTTAAAAATCCAATAATTGCGCATTGATCTTTCCATGTCAAATTATTTTTGTCCACTTCATTATCTTTCATGTGAATTTCGTCAGGCAAGGAATCAATCATACCAGTTTCCACTGCCTGGTTAGGACTGTTTTTTTCATCATTTTGAGTTGAAACTTCGGGAGTTGTTTGTTTTAATTTTGCCAATTTGTCAACTGAGAAGTTTTTTGATTGTTCTAATAACTCAGAAATTGTCATACCATTGCCCCTGTCTTCAATGAGCCTTTTCAGTAAAAACGGTAGGAATAATTTAATATAAATACTATGGTAACATTCATCAATTATGCCAGTTGCCCCAAAACCAGTTGCTAATTTTCTAAAGGCTTGTGTTTCTGATAAAAAGAAAAAATGCAACTGTGTATAATCATCAAAATCTTTAGATTCTTTGATATTGGTAATAAACTCGGCAGAGTATTTTATGAAATCTGCAAATTTAATTTTTAGCAATGTTTCATCTAAAAAGTTAGGCTCCAAAGCAAGACTTTTTTTGATCAATGTACAAATTCTTCTCATCATATCATCAAACGTTTTAGTTAAGTTAACCATAATTGAGCCCGCTCTCCGCATTTTTTTAAGTAAAATTGTTAACGAATAAATATCTCCATTTTCATACAATAGTTGAACAATAAACTGGGTGTACATTGAATTATAGATAAAATGTTTACCGGGCCTTTCACTTGACGGTTTCCATATCGTACTTAATGATCTAACATTTGGTTTCAAGTTTATTAACGCTAACATCTCTTCTTTTGCGCCAGCTACATCATGATCAATATCATAATATGCTTTAGCTAGTGTATAAACAGGTCTATGTTGCCAGTTCTTTTTATCATAACTTATAATCTTTCTTAAAACCTGGAATGTTAGTTTATCAAATGTTATTTCTTGTTTTAGCTGATCAGCACCATTAGTGTTATCCTCATTCACATTTTCATCTTTATTTTCTTTTGTGAAGATTTCTTCAAATAATTGATCTTTTTTGAGATATTCAATTGCTTCATCTATTGAAATTTTTGAATTTTTATAGAATTTTCTAATCATTGAAAATAAATAATAATGTGGTTCGATGATGGGGTCTTCCTTATTACTCTGTAATAATGCTAATTTACAAGACGCTAACAACTCATTAATGATTTTATCATGATTAATATCTTGATACTGTAATTTATATTGGGATTTTGCAAGATACATGATATCACACCAATTTGAATCATCATATTTCATAGCTGAGTTAAATGCCAACTCTAAAAGTTTCAAAATTGCATTAGTTGGTATATTGTTTGGTTGATATTTGTATTCAATAATTGATTTTTGGTTAGTATTAGTTGGCTTATCAGTATTTTCTTTAATAGCAATATGGAATGCCTTTTTATTTAATGGTTCCATCCAAGAACAATATAACTCTTTTGCAAATGATTCCCATAATGACAATAACACGGGCTTACATCTTAATTTTTCATTAGCATCGGAGTTGAAATAAATTGAAATTGCCATCAAATAACACAGCAAAGCTTTCTTTTGAGTTAACGAAGTTGATTGCTTTCTTTCAAAAGAATTTAATTTATCAGCTGTCCACATCAAATCGTCTTCCACTAAATATGAATAAGTTTGACCCAGTGCAACCCAAGTCTCAAATCTATTACAACCAAAGGAAATATCATTTTCAAACATTTTCAATACGATATCTAGCTCAGATGCTCTACTTTGAATTGTTCTCCTTCTAATCTTGAAAAAATGTAAACCAATTAAACCTTCTAAATAATATAACCCATTTTCTGCAATCTTGATACCAGTAACTTTCGGGCTGTGAAACTGCAATTGAAATTTACCATTAAACATGTCAATGATTAGTTTCAAATCAATTTTTGTATTATCTAAGTAATCTTTGTAAATTTTTTCATTTGAAAGAAAATTAGCATCTTTCATACTCGTTGTATCAACAACATCCACGATCTTATCAATAATATTTTTAATATCATTTCTAGGTGATGAGGTAACAGGATGCTTGTCCCTGAAACAGTATGTTGAAACAAATTTCGATAATTGAATTGAATCATCAATGGTTAATTTTTTAGGCTTACATTTATGATCAAATGTTTCAAATCCATCAAACGACAGAGATAAACCAAATCTACAATGAATAATTTGAAATATATCATTTGCAGATATTGAAAAATCAATATTTGATAGTTTATATTGTAAGAGTTTTAAAAATACTCCGTTAATTGAGGTGCACATATGTCTTGTTCCTAATTCAACATGACATACACTTAAAAAATCATTAATTATTTCAGGATTTGGATTAACCATAGATGTTGGATAATATGCAACTAAAAGAAAAAATGCATGGGAAATACAATTATTTAAAATTTCAAATGACTTTAGTGATTTAATTGACATACTTGCTCTGCCATCAACTTGAACTGCCTTTTGATACATTAAAAATGAATATAACATATAAACGATTGAAGAAATTGAAGACACCATACTAACTGAAGTTTCCAGAGTATTATTATCAAAACATTTGAAATTTGATGAATTAAAAAAATTAATAAATTTTTGTGAAAAATATGTAAAAAATCCTAAAATATTTAAAATTTTAATTCTCAATTGATAATCTGAGCTTAGTTTATTATTTTCCGAACTAATTTCATTCATCATTATAGCTATAATTTTTTCAAACGCTAATTTGTATTTAGTAATGTTATTATCAACTCGGTAATATCTTAATAGTAGTGACCATAATCTTAATTTCATTTGTAAATTTGAATTTTCAAGAAAATTTTGAAATTGGTTTTGAATTTCAGTATATTTAGGACTTAAATTTTCAATTTTAAAATTTAGTAAAACAGATTCTAAAATCTCATTTGACTTTTCATTAGTATTAAAAATTTCCAAAATTTTTAATCTTGAGTATTGAGTCTGAATATTATCAAAATTAAGGGCCGAAATTTGATCATAATTAACATAAGGAATATATAGTTCTTGAACTTCAACAATTTTTGATAATTCCATTAATAATTGAATTAATTTTTCTGTGTTTATAGTAGCTGGACATTCTTGTAAATAATGTAATTGTAACCATTCAAATCTGCACCATAATTGGGTCAATATTTTTGATTTTGAAAAATCAATTATCGAAAATAAATCTTCTAAAATTGAGTTCCATTTATTAATTCTTTTCATTAACGTTGACTCAGTATTATTAACATCATGCTGTATTGATTTACTTGTAATTTTTTTTAATTTTTGCTTAATAGTAAATTCAAGATACGAGTTAACTAAAATCTCATATATGGAAATTGAAATATTTATTTTTTTCAAAAAATCAGTGGAATTTTCAAAGTCATTTTCATAGTATATCATTTTGGAGAATTCTTTATAATAATTTATACTTACAGAATCAACAACAGTCTTGAAATTTTTTAAGGATTTTTTGTCAATTGCATTGACAGTTATTATTGAATATATTCCATTATGCAAATTAAAAAAATACTCAAGTATTTCCATTCTAACTTCATTAAAATGTAAATTTTTGGAGGACATTGTTTTTAGAATATCATACAAATTAGAAGTATCAATTTCTTCAAATAAATGAAATAATATTAATTTTGATGATTTGATATTTAATAGATCTCTAACCGATTCGCTATCATTTGAATCTTTTGTCTTATTATGATTAGTATTTTCATTACTGCCATCTGAGATAGTGAGTGATTGGGTGCATTCATCATTCCAATGCACTATTGAGTAATAAAATAATTTTGTATTCAAGTCAATTTCATTATCATCATCGTTAGGGGTTTTTTTTAAAATCATATTTGATAATGGTTTCAGATTTAATTCGATATTTGAAAACTTTAAGAATGCTGGCAATGTATCAGAGATGAAAGTGTCAAATTTTTGTAATATAATTTTTGAAGTTTGGTCACTTATTTCAGGTTCTGTTTTGGTTCTCAATGTTCTCGTTGTTTTTGTTGTTGATGGTTGATTTCCTTCAGTACTTGTACCTTTCTGTGGCTCTGTATTTGCATATTTGTTTGTATCTGTATTTGCATATTTGTTTGCATCTGTGTTTGAATCTTTGTTTGTATCTGTGTTTGAATCTTTGTTTGTATCTGTATTTGAATCGCTTGAGTTTTTATTCGCATCTATAGTAATACCATTGTTCTCCACTTCAGAGTTATTTTCACGTGGTTTTCCATTAATTTCAGCTTTTGAATCATCAACAACTTCATCATCGTTGACAATAACATCATCAACATTTTCAGATTGTGTCAATTCAAAATCAAATATAATATTATCCGTAATTGAATCAGTTAACATATAACCATCATAAACTTTACTTCTCCCTTTAGGTTTTGGTAAACAGTTAACCATTGAATCAAGTAAAGAACTTACATCAACTAAGTTGTCATTTACGTTTATGGTTAACAATAGATCATCATTT
This sequence comes from Pichia phayaonensis, assembly GCA_030558305.1. NCBI lineage: Eukaryota > Fungi > Ascomycota > Pichiomycetes > Pichiales > Pichiaceae > Pichia > Pichia phayaonensis. The sequence continues at coordinate 134,955 of JAJMSE010000010.1, forward strand.
TCACTTATACGTTCATTATTCCAAGCTTTTAAAGTCAATATATTTCCCCAATTGTAATTTTTAAATTTATTATGATTATTTAATATAATTGATTTGCTATTTTCAATTGTTGATTTAATCGATTTGTAAGTGTAAGAATTCTCATCATTTAAACTCTCCAACAGGTTTAAATAATCAGTTAATAGATTTGATTGATTCGATAACAAAGATTCAGGATGTTCTAAATTAATTTTCAAATCATCATTTGAGTTTAGGTTATTTATTTTCAATTCATAACACAGTCTTGCTAATCTTGGATAATTAAAATGTTTAAACAATGATGACAAAATAAAAATAATTTTTTCATCAGGTTCGCCAAACAAGGTTGAATTTAGTAAATCATTAATTGATCCAATTATTTCCCCATATATACTAATTTCAATTTCATCATCATCAAGATCATCATCTATCTCGTCACCAGATAGTAAAATAATATCCTCACTACCGTCAAGATCCTTTTTCTTCGGTTGTTCTTTTCCTTCGGATGAGCTGCGTTTATTAAATTGATCAATCAGGTCTCGCAGCCTTAACATACCCCTATTTCTACAACATAGAAATTTCAATCTATTAATAATTGAATTATCTGAGATTTCTAGATTATTTAAATTTATGATTTCAATTCTTGCCAATTCATTATATTTGAGAAAGGCATTTTTATAGTCCTTTTCAATTTGAAATTTCAATGCTTTGTTGAACAAATTCAATGCAATTTCAATTTGTAATTCTCTTGTATGTTCTTCAATATCCAATTCATCATCACTTACGTTCAGAGATGTGAAAGATGACTGGAATAAATGAATGGAAACGTATAAAAACTTTGTTAGTATAAATATATCAATATAATATAACTCTTGACATCTATTATACATACCATTGTAGATACCAAATAATGTTTTGATTATTGATTATCTAAACTAATAATTGTATACTGGTAATCAATAATATCGCCAATTGGTGAAATTCATGTCACTACGCGAGATGCATTTTATCAAAGGTACAGTTGATAATTTGTCTTTTTTTTTTTAATTTTTTTAATTGTTTTAATTTTTTTAATTTTTTTAATTTTTTTTTTTAATTTTTTTTTAATTTCTTTTCTTTTTTTTTCAAGTTTTACTAAGTTTACGAGTATTTTTTAATTTTTAATTTTTAAATTTATAAAGGGATTCTAATAAAGAGCCGTAAAAGAAAAGTAGAGAAGCAGAGAGGTATAAGATTCTAAGATATATAAAACTGGATATAAAATTTAGTTTGTAGAAAAGTAAGACATCATTGTTGATAGAATTTTTTCTTTAAAAATTCATGGATATTTCTTCCTTTAATTTTGATAATTCATCAACATTTTCTTCAGTTATATGTTGTAGGATATTTAAGGCCATTTGATCAGCTAATAAATCATTTTTTTTGGTATCTAATCCTTTATCAAAATGATCAATTTGATTTGATTTAGTAAAAATCGGATTCACAGTATTCGATTGAATAATTTCATGAGCCGCCGGAAAATCTATCTCCTTAAATGTTAATGTTTTCTGTTGTAATGATGCTTGTTGTTGTAGTTGTTGTTGTTGACATTGTTGGTATTGTTGATATTGTTGTGATTGTTGTTGTTGTTGTTGAGAAAAATAACTGCTTACAGTTGATGGTGAGCCCTTTATACCTGGATCCAATATTGATACTGAATTCATAGTTGTCGTTGTTGTCGAGGAACTCAAGTCCATTTTGATATAGTTGATTGATTTATTTAAGAAAGGAGGCTTTTCAAAATTAGGAGCGGCAATATTGGAGGAATGACTATTATCATTATAAGATACTAAGTCAATAAGGTCATTTTGCGTCATTGGGGTTATTGGCGTGATTGGAGTGAGTTGTTCAGTCGTACAAGGAGGAATGGATTTATCAATAGGGTCAGTTGGTAGCAAAATTATTTCATCAGTTTCATTACTGTTGTTACTAGTGCTATTGTTATTAGTATTCTTAAGAGTTTCCATGTTTTTGTCCATTTTTTCAAATGAATAGGTATCATCATCAATGCTGGTATTTTCCATGGAAATTGGCCTTAGTATAGGTGCTATTTGTTGTGCTGGTGGGAGTGTGGTATCAATAAAATCCAGGGAATGGTTACGCTTAGATTTATTACGACGTATACTGGTTGAACGCTTCTTTGTCGTATACAATAGCGTAGGGGATTCATTATCTATCTGATTACTTGAATGCGATTTCAGAATATAAGAGATAGGTCGTTGAAGGATTGTTGGGGTATTTGTACTGGTATTTATGTTTGTGTTGGCGTTGTTGTAGTAGTCAGAATTTGTACTTGAGGCATCATTATCTAGAACATTATTTGAAGTGGAAAAATTTAGTTGATGAGAAGGTGAACTTAACAATACTGAATCCAGTAGAGTAGTTGATGACGATGAAACTATATAATTTGGGTCTGTAAAGGTAGTGGTTGGGGTCGAATCCTTGGAAATTGAGGATGGCGAATTATTGAAAGAATCACTAACTATTCGTTTGGTTTTGGCTATAGTTTTTTTAACTTTTTGAGAGAAGGATCGCTTAAGAGTCATTATGTGGGGCCTTGCGAAACAAAAGGAGGAAACAGGTGAAGGAGGAAAGCAAGACGAAAGAACAGAGGTGGCTCTAAATGGTCCCTTGCACCCAACTATGCTGAACACTTTTGTCTGGACGGAGCACCGTTTTTCTGGGTTACTTGTGGAATAATTAAGAATCGCCTGTAGGAAAATGGAGATTTCCTGTTAGCTCCCGCATTGGGGTTCCCTCACTTTTCCCTCTGTCGAAAAAGTGTGCTATTTGCGATCTGTCGCTTTTTTGGGTGAGTGTACAGCATTCGGGACAATGCAAAATGTCGACCGAAATGCATCTGCTGCTGGAGGTCCTCACCTGTTTCCTCATTGGGCCACCAACGGTCTGGACTCTCAGGTGCGGCTTTTCCCTTTCAGGAATTCAAATGCCGCTTTGTCGAGCCGCACGTAAAACGGTTTCTTTTTTTTATTTTTCTAATTTTTTTCTTTTTTCGAATTTACATCTATTTTTATTTTCGTAACGAATTTCAGTCATCTACCTAATTACTTAGTCATAAGTGCATATCTACATAGAAACACTCAATCCAATCTATGTCTCTCCAGTCATTTAAGGCCGCAACAAGAAAAGAAGTCGCTGGTCGTCTTTCAAATCTAGAATTTCCATACATCACCGAAGTATCTAAACAAACAGCCCAATCAATAACGTCCTTATCTGTATTTCAAAATGCCAAGTCAATTGCCTTATACATGCATCTGCCAGATATAGAAATACATACCAATTACATAATCAATGAATCTTTCAAATTAAATAAAAAAATATATTTACCACGTATAGAAAAGCTATCGAAATTCAATGATTATCAAAACTTCCCATCTCAAAAATCATGTCTACATTTCTTATCTGTTGAATCTCAATCTATCATTGACAATTTAAAACCTCGTGGCAAGTATCAAATCAGAGAACCTGAATATACTGCTCAGAATTCAAATGACCTTTTATTGAATAACGAGAAATTAGATATCATATTTTTACCTGGTGTTGCATTTACGCAGTCAGGAAAAAGACTAGGTCACGGTGCTGGTTTTTACGATGATTTTATCAAAAGATATCAGTCCCATCATCAAAATACTCAGAAACCAACCCTTATTGGTATTTCATTACCTGAACAAATAGTTGATGATAATGAAAAATTTGTAGTTGAGGACCACGATGAATTTCTTGACTATATAATCGCGGGAAGTTCAATTTATAAATGTCAAAATTAATGATATTATTATATTATATGATGATATTCAATCCTTTATTGTTGTTCCTTGTCTAACTTTTTAGAATCCATCCCCACGATGTTTAGAATAACAACCAAACGATTATGTATGAAACCTTTAGCTAACAAACGTTTATACACTGTTAAGTACCCACCACCTCCATCACATTATGATAAGCCAACTTCAAAGAAATCACGTACATTCAAAATTGGATTATTATTTTTCATAATTGGATCATCAGTTTCTTATAATTATTCACTTTATGAGTTGGGTGAGAAATTGATCCCATTACCAGATATTGAGTCTGCAGAAGAATGCAATAAATACAACATGAAATTAGAAAACCAATTACAAACATTACCAACAGTTCTGAAATATAGAAACGATCCAAATTATATAGAATATAGAGGTTGGAACCATTTAGATACGACACCTTCAGGTTTATCAAGTTTCCATGGTAGTTTATTAACTCCTGGTGGTATTGCAATCCCACCAATTTCTTTCCATTGTCAGGAAACCGGCGATGATATTGTCATAGTCCATGTTGGTCGTAGATTGTCTGGTTTCCCATTTATTGTTCATGGTGGAATTTTAGGTACAATTGTCGATGAAGTTTTCAAAACTAATTTAATTAAAGAATTCCCAAATTTATCATTTGATAATATCCATACAAAGGAACTTAATCTCACTTATAAGTTTCCAACTTTTGTTAATCAATTTATTGTTATAAAATCTTCAATAATGAAAAATGAGAATAGTGACCAATTAACTTATAATGTTATAAGTAATGTTTCTGCCTTATGCGGTAGATTATTGATTTCTGCAGATGCCACTTTGTCTTCTGATATCTCACCAACAACGAAAACTCATAAACCTCATTTGCTTGATGAACCTCCCATTTCAAGTACAAAAAGAGGTTGGTTCTGGTGATCTACAACGTATCTTCCTACTATTACTTAATGTGTATCCTTGAATAAATTGCATTTAACTTATAATTACAGTGCTTCCCAAAATGACAGAAAAATCGTGTCAATTATTCGCCCCTTGAGAGAATTGAATTTTGGAATTTTTCAATTTTATGTTGAAGTTCAAATTTCATGTTGGATTTTGAGTTTTAATTCTAAACAGGTTATCTTGTTTTATTTTAACAAACAACACACAACAAACAACTTCATAATGTCTTTTCTAGGTTTTGGTTCCCAACCTCAAATTTCAACTGAGCAAAAAATTGCAGCTGCAGAATCTGAATTAGATATGATTACAACAATGTTTAATCAACTTTTAGATTCTTGTTATAGAAAATGTTTTGATAAAAATTATACATCACAAGATTTAACATCAAATGAATCTTTATGTATCGATAGATGTGTTTCTAAATATTTTGATGCTAATGTTAAAGTTTCTGAATCAATGCAAACTGTTGGTAAATCTGGTGTACTTGCAAAGAAATAATTTTGGTCAATTATATTATACCTTTACTTTATCGTATCCCTGAATATAGTTTTATAATGAATTAAAATCAAAAAAGAATAAAATACTTAACTTCTATTTACATAAACTTTATAAACCTAATGCACGATATAAACGCATTTTACAACCTTCAAAACTATTTAATTTTGGTCTAACATCTAAATAGAATTTTGGTTCATCACCTTCATTGATTGGCTGAGTAGTATAAAAATCAATAACATATTCTATTTCTAATCCATTTCTATTAACTATCCAATCATGTCTATCAAAAGGTAAATCTCTACCAAATATGTAATGTCCAATGAATGCTCTTGGAGTCAATTTTGATGCATCACCTTTAAATGATGTTAATTTAATATCCCCAAGTTTATTACCTTTAATATCCTTCTCCCAATTTAAAATGTATTTCCAAGTAACTTCATTAACTAAATTATGCAATGGCACAACAGTTTTCATGTCGTTTTCTTCAGGATTCCAATTTTTTCTTAACATGGCATTAAAAAACTGTTTTTCTGATGGATAAATCCAATTTGAATCAACATTTGTACGTGGAATCGATGAAATAACTCTATCTTGTGATAATTCAGAGCTTCCAAAGGTTGATGATGTAGGTGTTAGTAATGATTGATCCATTTGTGATGATGAACATTCAATGGCCTCAGGTTCATTGGTGATGATCATACCTGCAATATGTGGATGAGCTGATGGTATTTTTGCATTTGAATCATGTGGAATAGGACAAACAGCTGCTGCTGGAGTTTCTTGGTTTGGATTTGGTATTGATGACCATATTAGGTTTTTCCACGACCAAGATGGTATATTTGACTGTAAGTTTGTTTGTAAGTTTAATTCATCATTAATTGTTTTTTGTTGTGCTTGTTGTGATTGTTTGGATTTTTGTAGCCATATATTTCTAGATTTTGGATCTACAGGACATTTAGGTTGATCATCAGACATGATTTATCTTAATTCTCGTCGATATATAAAAAAATACTAACCTTATATGTTATAATGAACAAATAAAATTCAATTAATTAATAATTCTTTTACGTAAGGGAAAAATCAAAATTAGCATGAATTTTTCATTTTTCTATAAATTTACTGTCGCTTTTAAATATTTTCTTTAATGTTACACATGAACGCATGTAGTAATACAAAAATATAAATGAATGAAACATAAAAATAGGATGAAAAATAAAAAATCAAGTGAAATATAAGAAAAATACTAACAAAAATTGAACTAGAAATTATTAGTAGTTAATGACCATAAAAACAAAAACAAAGTACAAACCAAAAATTCAAAACATTTAAGAAGATGGTGGCAATAACTTTTTAAGAAAAAGGTATATTTTCGTTATCACTCATCAATTGGAAGTCTAATAGTATCCACGTTTGACAGGTGCAGAAAAGGCATCCGTTGTTTCAACGCTAGTTGTACTCTCTGGTGTTGTTGCAACATTGGCTGTAGCTGTTGATGTAATTATTGGTGTTGTTGAAGTTGAAGATTCGGATGTGGTAGTTTCTGGGGTTTCCAACGTTGACGTGATACTTGCAGAATCGATAGCCGATGTAGCGTCTGTAGTGGTTGCTGCGGTTGTGTAAAATAAATTCACCTCTGTGGCTGTTGGAATAACTGACCTGTCGGTGGTTGATGGAAAAATAGTTACTGGAATATCAGATGTTGACGATAAAGTGACAGTTGTCAATTCTGTAGTTGTTGGGATTACTGATGAAGTAATAGATGATTCAGTTGATGAAACAACAAGTGGTACAACTGATGATGCAATCATTGAAATTGATGTGATAAAGTCAATTGCAGAGGTTATTGACGATACTGAATCAGTTGAAGTTTCTAAAACAGTAGAATCAGCAACCGTTTTCAAAACAGCATCAGTTGAACTAGAACCAAATAATGTTGATGAAACTGCTGATGTAGAAGAAACAGTTGAGGTAGATGAAATAGTTGAAGTAGATGAATCAACTGAGACAGAAGAATCAGTCGAAGTAGACGAAGCGGTTGAGGTAAATGAAGCAACTGAGATAGATGAACCAGCTGAGGTAGATGATACAGCTGGGGTAGCTGAATCAACCAAAGTACTAGAGCCAACTGAAGTAGACGATTCTACTGCTGTTGAATCAATTGTAGTCGAGGAAATTGTAGCTGCAACAGCAGTAGTTGCACCCGTTTCAGCAGCAATGGTTACGCTATCAACATTACTAATAGTAGTGGATTTTTTAGTAAAAGTAGTTGAAGTAACAAAAGCTGTTGTATAGCTAGTTGATTCTAAAGTAACAGTTTGAGTTGCAGTTAAAGTAATATATGTAGTTTGCTCAATTGCTGTTTCAATCATTGAAGATGTCGTTAAAATAGTTGTTGAGGAACCATTCGCAATTGTGAAGGTTGCTGTAACTGGAATTGTCATTGAAGCTGTAGACACACTTGTAGAAATCAATGTAACTTGATTATATCTAAGATTTGAAGGAGCTGAAGGATCGTCGACAACAGAAGATCCTGAAGATATTTTTGAAGTACACCAATCTGGAGTAACTGTAACAGTGACTGTTGAATATGTTGGTATAATGGATACTACACTTAAAAGCGAAGTTATGTCAGCAACTTCAGCTTGTTTACCTAGACTTGATAATTGATCGATGAGGTCATCGACTGGATTAATTGAAGCAGTAGTGGATGTTGAGGTGGCCATTGAATCTGATATAACTGTTGCAGCTGCGGAACTAACAGTGTTTCCATCAACAGTTGAAGTTACGGAATTAGACCTGTCACCGATGGTGATAATAATAGTTTTAGTTCTCGTATATGTTGTAGTTAGTTCATGACCTTCTGAATCAGTCGTGGTTGCAGTGGTTAAATATGCTTCAGGATCGGTTGAAAGAGTTTCAACTGTAGATGTAGTTTCTGGTTGAGAAGAAACGATAGGTGAAAGCATAGTGGTTATTGGAGAAGATGAAGTAGCATAAATAGAGTCTGATCTAGAATAATCAGCAGTAACAAGAACTGATGATGTTTCAATTGAAGATGATTCAGTTGAAGATGATTCTAAGGAAGATAAATCAGTTAAAGATAAATAAACTGATGAGGAACCGAATGACGAAGATTCATCGGATACAGTTGTTTCAAACGCTTCAATTGAAGAAGAAGCATAAACTGAAGAAGAAGAAGATATAGTTGATGATGTTTCCAAAATACTATCGCCAATTGAAGACAATGATGGAGTTAAATCATCTGTTGCTAACGATGAATCATTAGTATATCTTTTTGCAATGTATTTATAATTTTCAACAGGAATAGCGGCTGAATGTGCTAACGAGGATAGCAGGATGGAGTATTGTATTATATTTGATAACTTCATGGTTAATTATGAGAAATAAGTTAATTTATTATAATTTTGTCTTGGTGAATGAACGAATGAAGCAAATGCAAGTTTTTTTTTAATTCAACTGGATAGAAACGATTTTTAAAATAATAAGGAATGACTGGTTGAAGTTGTGTAAAAACTACTTGCTAGCTGACAATTGTGATATTTGGTCAGTTGGATCTGTTTAAGTGTTGACAAAAGTTGCAAAAAAGAGCAAAATAAAGGACAGATAAAAAGAAAAGGGAATGGAAATACGGTTTAAAGGGGGGTACTAATTTAGAACTGGGGACACCATTTCTTATATAAGTCTTAGTACAAAATATATGAATAATGCAGGGGTAAATCCTAGACGCCAAATATTTAATAAAGTGACAATAATAATAGGATCAATGCAAATATGCCTAGTTTCATAACGCGTTGACGCTTGTTTGTTTTATTTTATGCGAGCGCGTTGTTTGCTTTTTTAATTTTGAACCGCGTTTTCTCGTTGTATCTTATCCGTAAATGGTTAGTTGGTGCTATTTTTAATAATTACACCGTTTCTACAAATCTTCATCGACCATAGTACCCAAATGTTTATGTTGTAAAAAATTCAATTCTCCAATACTATCTGGGAAATATGTTTGTTTGACCTTCCCATCCTTGAAGTCGGGATTGTATTTATATCCTTTACTATATCCCAAATCAGACATTAATTTAGTTGGTGCATTTCTTAAATGCATGGGGATTTCAGTTCCTTCAACTTCAGGTTGTGATAGCAACCCCTTCATTTGACTCCAGGCCCTATAAACTTCAATACTCTTCGGAGCTCTTGCCAATTTAACTGCACAATGTGCCATATTGATTTCAGCTTCTGGCAACCCGACAAATTGTACTGCTTGATATGTTGATATTGCAAATGGTAAACACGTTTCGTCTCTTACACCGACATCTTCACTTGCAATAACAATCATTCTTCTTGCTATATATAATGGATCTTCCCCACCACTTAACATTCGTGCTAAATAAAATAACGCAGCATCAGGGTTTGAACCTCTAACGGACTTATGGAATGCTGAAATTGTATCATAATGTGCATCACCTTGTCTATCATACAGCATTGGTGATTTTTTCAGAAGTTTTTTAACATCTTCAACATCAACTTCATTTGGCACGTTAGGATTATCAATTCCTTCTTCATTAAAATTGGAATCAATCATTTCAATGAACCCCAAAGCTTGCCTACCATCACCATCTGCAACGGTAACAATCCAATCAATGGCATCTTTACTTAATTTTAGAACACTAGTATTGTAGATTAATTTCCTAACTTTGTTGACTTCAACTAAACCACGCCCAACCATTTCTTTCATTTCATTATTATTTAACTTTTCCAACGTGAAAACTCTACATCGTGATAAAATTGCTTTATTAATAGTAAAGCTTGGATTTTCTGTTGTTGCACCAATTAAAATGATTACACCTCTTTCAACATAATTAAGAAATATATCTTGTTGAGATTTTGAAAACCTATGAATTTCATCAATAAAAATAATTGTTGGTTTTCTTGTAAGTTTCATTTCGTTCACTGCTTCTTCAAAAACCTTTTTACAATCAGAAACGCCATTAATAACTCCGCTCATTTCAATAAACCTCATATTTGTGGTCTTTGCCAAAATTCTTGCCAATGTTGTTTTCCCAGTACCTGGTTTTCCCCATAAAATTAATGACGGAATTTTGCCATGTTTAAGGTAACCTCGTAAAACTCCATGTGGCCCAATTAAATGGGATTGGCCAATATATTTTAATATTTCAGTTGGCCTTAATCTTTCAGATAATGGTAAGTTATGTGTAAGTTTTAATTGTTCAATTGCCGAATTCTTTTGTTTTTTATTAGTTGTATTTGTTTCTTCAAAAGATTCCCCTTCTCGTACACGTCTGCTAATTGGTGAAGAATTTTGTGGTGAAGAATTTTGTGGTGAAGAATTTTGAGACGAAGATACTGGCTGGGTGGATGGTTGGTGTTGTAAGTGATGCTGTGATGGCTGATATTGATACGTTCTTGCTTTCTCCTTCTTTTTATTTCCTGATAATAAATATGTTAGTGACTTTGTTGGATTTGATATTGGTTCTTTTTTTATCTCTTCTGCTTTTGTATTATCATTAGATGGAGTACAATCCTGATCTTGATCTGGATCGTGATCTGACTTTTCGGGCGTTGACGATTTAGATTTGTTTTTGTTTTTATTTTTCAACTCACATATATCAAGGTGTTCGTTGATAGTTGATAATGGTATATTTTCGGAACATATAGGACATTTAACCATCTTTGCTTGTTAAACGTAAAAACGACAATTGGTTACATATATGCATGGGAAAAAAGTTGCCAAAACGCGTTTAGCGTCTAACATTCCAAATGTTAAAATAGATTAAATGTATCAAATTTAATGATATAAAGATCTTACAAAATTACAGCTCATCCTTGAGATTTTTCAGAACCTTTTTAGCTTTCTTTTTGTTATAGTGTGCAAAGCTTTTATACTTCCCGGATTTTATTCCTTGAAGAACTTTCTGTCTTTCACTAAATTTTCCTTCAACCGGTTTTCCATATGGTAATAGGAATTCAGAAATATCATCTTTGTTAATATCTCCCTCATATATGGACAGACCATGCGTTGGATGAAGTACTAACAGCACAGGCAATTCCGAAAATTCATCAATTTCACTGATCAACTCTTTAACCGATGCTAAATCATCCAGAAAAAGATATGAAAATTCCATTACATTGAGAAAATCAATAGCCAAAGTTTTGTATAAGGTTGAAACTTGCCTTTTATTCGTTAATAAGAGTACCTTGGGTATATCAGATTCTGAAATATCTAAGAATTTAGATAGGTTTTTCATCGTCAATTTCTTAGTATACGACTTAATAGTACCTCTCATTGCATTTATGATTCCCTTACTTGATCTTTCTTTCTCATAGGTTTGAATAGCAAATTGTTGTTTCCTCTGTTTATGTGGTCTAAAAGTTTTTGGTGGTCTATAAGTTAATAAAGTTGGAAAACCCTTAATATTTTGAGCTGAACAAAACTGTTTGTTCTTTTCTTCATCACAATTAACGGCGGCGAATTGTGCAAATTGGTTAGCCCCTCTTGAAGCCTTCTCATATTCAGGGCGTAATTGCTTACAATATCCACACCATGGTGCATAGAATTCAACAATGGTAGTGTAATTTGATCCATAAACAAAATCATGAAAAGTTTCTGCATTTAATTCAGTAATATGCTTCGAATTTGTGTAAAATGGCGGTTCATAGGGTCTTGAACGTCTTGCTAAGATACCCGCAGCATAGAACAACGTAATAAAGATGCTAATTAACCACATATTGCCGTTGGAAAGAATAAGACGACCTAATGAGAAGACAAATGACGTTTCATGTCAAATAAAGGACTTTTCGGGGGGGTTAAAAGTATGCGTCGATTGACGCACGAATTTATTTGTTTTCTTCATTTACTGCAATTTTTCATTTTCCAATCATCATGAATTTTGTATAGAAAAGGACAAGAATAGAAGGAGGTCTAAGAAACAAACACAAACTAACAAAATGATCACTAAATACTTTACCAAAGTTGTTGTCAAATTTAATCCTTTTGGTCCAGAAGCAAGATGTGCCAGATCTATTCTTTCACAAATCCCACCATCTTTAAAAAATTCATGTCAGATACATTTAGAACTGTTAAATAAAAACTCAAAAAACAAACCTTTTGTTGAAGTCACTTTTAAGGACAAGACTGTTATGAGCGGAAATCCAGTTAATCTTAAGATTAGTGATTTTGTGAATATGTTTGATAAACACAGTAAGAAATTATTGTTTAAAGAAGAAGTTGATAAATAATCATGTCAATCCTTGTTTACTTGTTATATTACCAATCCCATTATACTCTATTGAGAGATGTTTTGTTTATTATACTTATAATATAATATAGACTCTTTCATGTACATAAATCATCCCATTTTGGTATACAAAATTCCGAAATGTAGCTACATCTGTTTATATTTTTTTATGAAATTTCCTAGAATTTTCACAAATATACAAATTTTGTATTTCTTTCTTTTATAAACTATCATAAGTATTATATTAATAGTATTTATCTTAGGATGTTGCTGTCGTGAATTTAAAATATGGAACTTGTTACTTCATTGACTAAATCAAACTTCGCTCAAATCTCATGTTATTTTGATTTTGTAATCCATGAAATGAGCTAAGCAAATTAAATCCTTTATATGACTCCGGAAGAGACCAGAAAATGAAACAGTTACTAAAACCCCTAACTAAATCTGCAGTCTATACAACAACCCCAATCTTTTATGTCAATGCTAAACCTCATTTAGGTCATTTTTATTCAATGACTTTAGCAGATGTTAGAAATAGATGGTGTAAATTCAATGACAAAGAAACGTTTTTCACAACGGGTACAGACGAACATGGTCTTAAAGTCCAAAATGCAGCACAATTGGCTAATGTTGATCCAAAAATCTTCTGTGATGGTTTGGCCTCAAAGTTTAAAGAATTAGCTAAATTAGGAAACATTAATTATGATAGATTTATAAGAACAACCGATCAAGATCATTATGAAGCTGTAAACTACTTTTGGAAAACAGTTGAAAAAAACAATTTTATTTATAAGGGACGACACAGTGGTTGGTATTCTGTTTCTGATGAGACTTTTTTTTCAGAAACTGATATTGAAGAAATAATTGATGAAAAATCTGGTAAAAAGATTATGGTTTCAAAAGAGACCCAAAATGAAGTTACATTTCAATCTGAAGATAACTATTTCTTTAAGTTATCAGAATTTCAGATAAAATTATTGGACTATATTAAGTCAAACCCAGACTTTATTAAACCGAAAAAGTATTACGATTTCATAATTAATGAATTAGAAACTAGAGAATTACCAGATTTATCAATTTCAAGATCATCCTCAAGATTACAATGGGGAATCCCAGTTCCAAATGACAACTCACAAAAAATTTATGTTTGGTTTGATGCATTAGTGAATTATTTAACATCTGAAGGTTATCCAAAATTATCAGAAATGCCAAAACCAACTCATTTAATAGGTAAAGATATTATTAAATTCCATTGTATTTTCTGGCCAGCGTTTTTAATGTCCGCTGGTATTCAATTACCACAACAGGTTTTCGTTCACGGACACTGGTTAATGGGTGGTAGAAAAATGAGTAAGTCTAGAGGTAATGTTGCAGATCCAATTGAAATTTTTGAAAAATATGATTCTGATTCATTAAGGTTATTTATGATGAAATATTCTGTTTTGGATACTGATGGTGATTACAGTGAAGAAAGATTGAACTCTTTAAGAAGTGAATTTATTGATAAGTTTTGTAATTTGATGATTCGGTCATTATCAAAGAATTTTAATATCGAAAGAGCTTTAGGAAGACTACAAAACGAAACGGTTGAATCATTATTAGAAAGAGTTGGTGATGATGAACTCACCCAGAATTTAGTTGCAATCAAAAATCAGATTGATGGATTAGCAAAAGATGTTGATGACAATATAACAAATTTTGAGATGCATAAAGCTGTTCAAAAAATTTTCAACATGGCACCAGTGGTTAACAGTTTATTTGATACTTATGAACCATGGACATTAAAGATCAAGAGTGGTGATGATGACCTGGCTGTAGGTTCAAAACAATTAAAACAAGACCTAATTATTTTTATGGCCTTAGATTCATTAAGAGTTATCTTAATTTTATTACAATGTATTACCCCAGATTATTCTAATTTATTATTAAATAGATTAAATGTTGATGGAGAAAAAAGAACAGTCGATTTCACAACAATTGGCTCTGATCTTACATATGGTAAGAATGCAACTTTCAAAAAAGGTACCCCAGTTCCATTAACAAAAATAGACTTACAAAATTAGATTAAAATTTTTAGATTTTAAAAATAACTTGTATATAATTAACTAGCATTAAATTTAACTAACTGACAATTTAATGATTGCAGATCCAATAAAACGCACGAACTAGTTTTACTGAATTCAGGTAAGGAAATAACTCTGACTGGTAGAATATCACCATTTTTACGTCTCAGTTCAATTAGAGAAGTTTCGTATTTTGGCTGATTACCAACGATATAGACATGAGGAGTTTCCACTAATGTAAATGGATCCTTATCTTCGAAGGGATAACACCATAATGTATCAGGTGCAGTAGGTGCAATTATTTGCCATAATAAGGAATCCTCAATAACCCTTAATCTTGAATCGTTATATATTGATTCATCTATTTCTTCATTAACTTTTATGTTTGGTATAATATACTTCATTATATCATTAATATTTTCACCTGATGTAATTAAAATCCTTACTCCATTAATTTCATAGAAGACAGGATCTGTTAATCTCCTGAAGTTAGATTTGTTTGACGATCTTGCAAGTAGGGATTTGTGTAATGGCTGTTTAGGTAATCCTGTTTCAACTATATCATTCGAGCCAGGCAAAATTGATATTGGTATACTTTGTAACAAAACACTTATATAAGAATCAAGATATTTGACTGAATTTTCATCATATTGTGAGTTAAAACTTTCTGTGTATTTATTCTTTACATCTACCTGTTTTGACTTATTTACTGAAATATCAACGCTATTTCCAACAATTATGAATTCACTAATATCATTTGCTCTTTGGTCACATAAATCTCCCATTATCCAGTTTTTCAATATTTCAAATTTATCTAATGATGATTCTCTGTTTAAATTAAAACCACTTGATAATAATAATTTACCAGGTATATTATTCTGGGATTTGATAGACAATTGAGGTGCAGCTTCCGGATACACAATATCAACAACATGAAAGACACCAGATTCAATTTCTATACCTAGGACACCAATTACTAAACCAGTGACTAATATTTTTTCATTGAGTAAATCCCCTGTCAGTAAAATTCTACCACTTTCATCTTCAAGCCATATTTTATCAGTTGCAGGATCACTATAAGATGATTTCCTCAAATCATCAATTTTACTACCAGTTCCTGCAGTATTAGTTAAATCGTCCAGTTCCTTAAAATGACCTTGAACATTCAGTTCAACTTCTTTCAAAACATCTGGTTTAAACTTCATATCTGCAAGTGTTGTGCCAATTATGAAAACGGGCTTTAAAAACGGAACATCTAAAACCTTGGACACAAACTTTGGGGTCGATCCATTCACTTCAACATCACTCCATTTTGGCATAGCCAATTTCATGACTCTTGATCGTAGTTCTTTCGAACGAAATGTATATAAAGAGTTGAATTGTTTGTTATAAGAACGAGATATCGTTGGATTTGAAAACGTTGAGTCAATAACATCAGCAGCTATGGGAGTTCTTCTTGTAATTTTCTCTGTTGTAGTCATTGTTTTGGTCAACGTTTAAACAAAAAAAAAACACTTTACAAACGCCAAATTAAAATTACTATCATAAAACCGATCAAAAACATGGAAAAAATCGAGAGCTACATCTTTACACCAGAAAAATATGAGCCAATCTCAGCTGCAATGTCCGGCACACATCAAACATCAGCAACCATCAAAGGCGAACGTCTCTCTTTATCAATTGTTACTTTGCTAAAACATATTTCCATTGCCAATTTACGATGGAAAAGCTAGATCTCTCTACTTATTCTAAGGAAATTAAGAGCAGCTATGATGCTGTTGTTTCTGGCAAGAATACTTATGTAGTTTACACCACCCTGAAAGATTCATCATTAAAACCAACAACATTAGGTGATGGTGATATCAAGGAATTCGTTTCGGAGTTTGAAGAAGGTTCTGTTCAATTTGGTATTATAAGAGTTAACCCATTCGGATCTGATGTTCAAAAAATAATTTTGTTAGGTTGGTGTCCGGACTCAGCCCCAATTAAATCAAAAGTTTCCTATGCAACAAACTTCTCAAATGTTGGTAAAATTTTGCATTATCACGTTGATATAACTGCAAGAGATAGTGATGATTTATCAATTGAAGACATTATGAAAACAGTTTCGAATGCGTCAGGTGCAAGATATTCAATTCAAAGTTTAACTCCAGCTTCATCCACTGCTTCTAACTTTAAACCAACACCAAAACCAGCATCACCAGCGCCTGTGAATGAAACTCACAAACCAGCACCACCTATCATTAAACCAAAACAATTGCCACCAAAGAAAACAATTGATTCGACTGATGGTTGGGGTGATGAGGAAGAAATTAAAGAAAGAGATTTCTCCAAGAACCCACTAGAAACTTTACCTTCTGCATATAAACCAACTAAAGTTGATATTAATGCATTAAGAAATAGTACTTTGCCAGAAAAAGCAACAGAAGAGGAGGATTCACATAAATCTTCCACAAAAACTGCTACCATTTCAATCAACCCATCAGGTGGTCTAACTTCATTACCAAAGCCAAAACCAACAAATTCCGTCTTATCGAGATACAACCAAACATCTGAGGTTGTTAAACCAGAATTTGGCACAAAGGCCCCAGTTTTCGATTCGACTCCATTAAAGGATTCATCTAAATTGGTTGGTGGTTTAAATAAAAATTTTGGTACTGAAGGCGGTAAAACACCAGCACAAATTTGGGCTGAAAAGAAAGGCCAATATAAAGAAGTCCCACATGAGTTAAGACCAGTTAACTCACAAGAAGTTGAAGAGGATGTTGAACATGAAGATTCTGTTGCTGATGTTAAATCCAAATTTGAGCAAATTCAATTACAATCCGAAAAGGAACAAAATGAAGTTCCTGTTAAACATGCCGCGTCATTCAAATCATCTCAGGCAAAGGAAACTAACCCATTTCCACCTCCACATCAAAGAGAAACTGCCTCATTTCCTCCTCTACCTCAAAAAGAAACTACCTTATTTCCTCCTCCACCAGCAAGGGACTCATTTAGTAAATTCCAAGAAAAGGAAGTTAAACCTCAAGAAAATGATAATGGATGGGAAGATGACGCAGAACAAGAAGATGAAGAAGAATCAAAGCCAACTCCAGCGCCAGCTCCAGTCGCTAGATCTTTACCTTCAAGACTAACTCCTTCAGCACCAGAACCGCAACCAGAACAAACACCAGTTGTTGAACCTTCTACAAGTAAGGGTAACTCCGCAATTGCAGAATATGATTATGAAAAGGATGAAGATAACGAGATTGGATTCATTGAAGGTGAAATTATTATAAATATTGAATTCGTTGATGACGATTGGTGGAAAGGAACAAATAACAATGGTGATACTGGCTTATTCCCTGCCTCCTATGTTACGTTAAAAGAAAACCAGAATGTTTCCGACACAACCACTGCTCCACCATCATTACCAACAAGACAATCAGAAGAAGAAGAAGCAACTATAAAGCAAGGACCATCAGCAACTGCTGAATTTGATTATGATGCCTCTGAAGACAATGAATTAACCTTTAAAGAAGGTGATATTATTACTGACATTGATACCGTTGATGAAGATTGGTGGTTAGGTACCTGTAATGGTGAAAGAAAGTTATTCCCATCCAATTATGTTAAGTTAAACTAGAACAAATATTTTATATCATTTACTTATATATTTATTTATTTATGCACTATGTATAATTTAGAAAAAAAATTAAATAGTTTTCAAACCAGTTTCAATTAGAAAAGAATATAAAAATAAAAATGGGATACAATCGGGGGTTCTTTCAAATCCACGTCTTCCAACAACGGATTGATGGGAATTTAAGTTTAGTAGTAAAACAGTAATCTTTTTCCAATCAATTGTATTAAGATTATTCAAAACTTCTTCTCTAACATCATTAAATGGCAATGGATCCAAATTTTCAACAAGTTTTAAATCTGATAAATCTCCATTTTTCAGATTATCCTTTAACTTTTTAATAACTGATTTTTTTGAGCTATAATTTAGTTCAAAATTTAAATCAATAAAATATGATTCATTGATTTCTTTATCAATTGTAGTTGAAGAGATAATCCGTTCAAGTTCATTATCTTCTAAATTTTCAATTTCATCTATGTCATTATTAGTCTCCATCATAGTCAAACCATCTTCCACAAAATTTCTTGTTATATGGGAAAGTCCGATCGGGTTAGATTTAAGATTTTCTTCTTCATTATAATCATCAGAATCTTCTATATGTGTATCATTACAGGAGTAAATTAATTTAAACAACCTTTTCCATAATTTCGGAGTATCGGGTTTTTGCAAGATTCTATTCCTAAAAAAACTTTTAATACTTGCAAGTGCACTCAAACTAAATATAATTGGAAACAATAAAACAACAAAACTACCAATAAAAAACATTGTCGACTTATGTGTTGAATGTGTTTTTGGAGGATCTAAAATATCGTCTTCTTTCAATATTTTTTCAGTTTTATTGAAATCAATAATAAGACATTCAATTAACTTACCGTTTTCATCAATTGTAGCAGTCGGTAAATCTTCAATAAATTTGGGATTGATATTTTCCCAATCATTGAAAACATCATATTTTGTTATAAATGCAGAATAAAACCCAACAGACCTATCAAATTTTGCATTTGCAATACATATTTTACTTTTAAATAAACTCAAACCCTGATAATAATTACCCTTTGGCTCACTCAATTTATAAAGAATACCATCTCTACCTTCTGTTAAGAATAGATCCATGCCTGTCTGCCCTAATAAATTTGAGCCCAAATGATTAATGAATTTATTTGTATAAAATGTGATTCCTAAATGAGGAGTTGCAAAAGTTGTGAAAAAGACAGGGATAATGGTATTGAAAAATCCAGCGTCGAATAACTCACCAATAATATATCTCACAACTAAGCCGCCAAGTGAATAGCCAATAAAGCTAATTTCATTTATAATGACACCATGTTTATTATGTAGGGTTTCAATATGATTGAACAAATCAGGTATAATATAATCACCAATAGCTTCGACACCATCATAAGTTTTAAAATGTGAAAAACATGACGGTGAATATGTGTGAATTGTACAAATTTTCGAATCGTCCAGAGAATGATGTATAACTGATTCTAATCTCGCCATATTTTGGGAAGATCCCCATAGTCCATGGACAAGGACAATTAAATGGTGTCTTTTATCTTGTTTGGGCATCGGTTGATTGGAGATTTATGAGAAGAGCCTGGTATACAAGGAACAGAAGGAATAGAACAAGAGGAAAAAAAAAGGGCTATTGTTTCAATCCGAGACTAACTCCGTGTCATGCGAGCCAGTCTATCGGAAAATACGCGAGAGCCGAATTCATAGTTGTTGAAGTTATCCGAAATACAATTGTTTATGTTTCTTAAAATCCCAAGTAGGAAACTCACCATTTTCCTGTTTTTTTCGTTTCTGTAGAGTTGGAAAAAACACGTTTTGAGCTGGCTCAGCTAGTTGGTTTCTCCCCTTCGTAATTTACATATCTGTCCACTTCAGAGACAATAGTTAGTACAGAAATGGCCACTACAGATATTTCTAGGGCATTCAGCTCAACAGGAAAGGCCATTCTTGCAGGAGGATACCTTGTTTTGTTTCCAGAATACAGGGCTTATGTTGTTGCTTTAAGTGCACGTATGCACGCCCTGACAAATCTAACTGATTCTGTTAATTTAGAAGCTGGTTTTCTCTCAATAACTGTTAATTCCCCCCAATTTTTAAATGGTTCATGGTCATATGTTATTTCGGTAAATGATTTTTTAATGGATAACTTGAACATAAAGTTAGCTGAAAAAAATGGCAGATCAAATCCTTTCGTTGAAAATACTATACTTATTGTTCTTACGTATGCAATTGGTAAAAAACTCGTCAATGAATCATCAAAGGGTAAAGAGATTGTTATTACAATGTATTCGGATGCAGAATATCATTCACAAGAAAATTCAGTATTAAAATCTTCATTAAATCATAACTTTGAATTTTTATATCATAATCAAGAAATTACAAAAGTTAATAAAACAGGTCTAGGTTCAAGTGCAGGCTTGGTTACATCATTGACAGCAGCATTACTTTCAGTATTTACTTCAGATTTTGATATTGAGACAACGAATATATGGAAGGAGAGAGTTCACAATTTAGCACAAATTGCACATTGTAAAGCACAAGGTAAAATTGGATCTGGGTTTGATGTTGCAAGTGCAACTTTTGGATCAATAATTTATCAAAGATTTGAAGCAAAATTAATTACAGATGTTTTAGAATCCAAAGAAAATACACTCAACAAATTAGTTTACCTGGTTGATGAAAGTGATTGGAAAATGACGCATGATATTGTTAAAATGCCACCAGGCATCAGATTACTTATGGGTGATGTTCAGGGTGGTTCAGAAACTCCCAAAATGGTCAGTAAGGTCTTAGAATGGAGAAAGTCCAATCCAGACTATTGTGCGAAGGTTTGGACTGATCTCAATAATAATAATATGAAATTAATCAGAAGTATGCAAGAGTTAAACGAATTATCAGTAAATAATACTGAACGTTATGCTGAGATTTTAAATATTTTAAAACAACGAAAAAGTGATGATATTTTAGCTGATGAACCAACTGTTGATTTAATTCCATTACAAAATATAATTGAGTCAATTAGACAGATTAGAGAGTGTCTTCAAATTATGACACTAGAAACTGGTGCGTCCATTGAACCAGAATCCCAAACACAACTTTTAGACAATGTTTCCTCAATAACTGGGGTTCTTGGGGGAGTTGTCCCAGGTGCTGGTGGATATGATGCGATATGTCTTCTTGTTGCTAGTAGTGAAGTTGACTCGGTGATTTCTACCACTGCAGCATCGTCCACATTCTCACACGTAAGATGGATGGCACTTTCCGAACAAAACAAGGGCTTAGTGGAGGAAAAACCTGAGGATTTTGAGGGGTTGTAATCGATATTAGCGTATCATTGTAAGATTTTTGTAACGCCGAAAATGATAATGAACTCGCCTGTGTATCCAAAAAAAAGTATATTGTCCTGATCCTTGATCTTTGATCCATTCTACGTGAGCTTTTGATCCGACTTGACGTTATTGTCTGCTGTTTATTATTATAAACAGGATCAAATACTGGTATATAGAATAACTATGTTGGACAAAATGGTCCAAGACCAGCATCCGCCTTTCCAGAAAGATTCATGCCCTTCGCCACCTATAGGGGGCATGTCACGAGACAGGTCTGATTTTATGGACATGAGTTCTGAAAGTGATGTAGATGTGTTGGATTTATATAACTACGAAGATGATCATGAAAGTGAAAACGAAGATAATATACTAATGGATAATTCTAATGATGCCGGAAATTTTGTTGTCAAAATGGATTCTCAACTATCAAACGATTCAAATATGTATGAGACACATCAAAACACCATAGTTGAAGATAATAAAAGAACCACCAATCCACAATCAAACTTTAAGGTCATTAGCCATAGTGTATCAGTTGAATTTAAGAACAACAATTTACTGGTTTTATCAAATAAATACACCAATGATTTAGTTTCTAATAATAATACAGATAATCCAAAAGAAGAGGCGAAAACCTTAAATCGCATCAAAGAAAATCTTTTTGATCATATTAAGCTTAAAAGTGTTAGTGAGAATGTGAACAATGGTGATGTGGATAATTTAGGTATAGATGAATCAATTCTTGAATTGATTGCTAAATTAGGAAATGACATGAATATTGAAAATGGAGTGCAAATGGATGTTTTACCTGAACTAACAGCTCTCAATTCCAGTATAAACGATAATCCAAGCCTCCCCCTTGTGAATTATAATCCTCATAATAATCATCATAATGTCACTAACTTTGATCTGTTAAGCATTCAACTCTCAAGTGATGATGAGAACTATAATGAGCATGAAAGATTTGATATGTTTTTCAATTTAGATGGTAATATTTCGAGCAGAGACTCTCCGCTACAGGAGCAAGCTGATATTGATATTGAAACTACTGTTAATGAAATCTTTGGTGCCGCTGATGAAACTGTTGTTATGGAAAACGAAACCTTTGGTAATATCCATGATTCACAAATTTCTTTGCCGTCAGCATTTCCTATCTTGCCACCTGATGACCCTCCACCTTACTCTGAGTTTGATAATTGCCCTGAAAATACAAAGCACTTTTATAATGACTTAGAAGAGCAAATTGAACGCTCCATATCCAACACATCTGCTAATTTGCAGTTGCTGTCACCAACTACTGAAACGTCTCCGACAAAATCAACTTCTTCATCAAATAGTCAAAATTCACCTTCACCATGTTCAACACTCCCAACAACTAGTTTGAAAGACAAGTTGTCGGTTAAATTAAAGCGAAGTAGTGGTGAGTTAAGTAGAAAGACAAGTGTTGATTATTATCAAATGGACAGGTATTTACTGCCTTATCGATCACTAATTAACCCGAATAAAGTATATGATTACAGAACAAATAGCTATATTGATACAAATAAAAATGGTATTGAAATTAAACCGCATTCAAACAATAAAACAGTCGTTTCGATTTATAAAAAGAAAAAATCTGACAATAAATTAATGTCTATGTTAATAACAACCAATAATAGCTTGAAACAAAAATTGTTGGATGCAAGTGATACATTATCAATTAAATCAATTAAATCAATCATATCGTATAAAGCAACTGCCAAATTCAAAGATTTAAGTATGGATATACGAAAGCGTATAATTGGTTTAATTGATAACCAAAGAGATTTAGTCAATTGCCTTTATGTCTCAAAATCTTTCCAAGAATTTGCGATCCCAAATTTGTATAAATACCCAAAATTCACGTCAACTTATAGATTGGGCCAATTCATTTACACAATCATGAATAACGAAAAACTGGCAAGCTGTGTGAGAACTTTAGATTTATCAAAAATCACATACCCAGTAGACTTAACACCGTTTGAAATCCAAAAATATAACGGTAAATTAACATATGGGTCGTCAATTTCAAATGATCTGTTAAAAGATAAATCAAGACATATTTATGCAAGTTGGAGGGATTGGAAATATAGAAAGCATCCTTTATATGGAGATTTAAAGAACACTTGGAGAAGACGGGCGAATTCATCTTCAACAATTTCATCTGATAGTACTCTAGTTAGAATAAACTCAAGTTTGAGTTCTACTTCAAATAAGTCAACTCCTAATTTATTAAAGTCTAATAACAGTTCCATTACTTTAGTGAATTCTAAAACAAGATCAAATTCTGTTGCGACGTCTGAAAGCAATGGTTCCAAAACAAGAAAAAGGTCAAATTCTTCCAATGATCTGTTGAAAAAGAATAATAAAAATACTGTATTTAATACCTATAAGAATAAATTAATTAGCGTACCAAAAAATTCATCTGGTACAACAATAAAATCGAAAGGGATCAAAAAAAATGTGGATATAGAAGGAACCCCGCAAATTAAAGTTGAAAATATTCCCTTTCGAACACCACATCCAAAAATGAATTCATTGTTAAAGAGGTACTGTTTTAATAAGGATATACCTGTTGGATATATAATCCATATCTTGAAAGAATGTAAATATTTGCACGAAATTGATTTCAGTGGAATTACTATAAGCACAGATTATGAACTCTTGGATTATGAAACATTTGACTGGGCCCTCTGCACAGGGAAATCAATGAATTATGGGAAAAGCCCAAAATTAATTGACCCGGAAAGACCAATATTTTCAAGTGATATAGGGGATGAAATTGAATTTAATGATAAGATATTTATCAACGGCTTTGTAAAAGCAATTGAGTTAAAGAATATTTGGGATATAATAATGAATTTAAAGGGTATTGAAATTTTAAAATTAAGAAAAATCAATTGGTTGGAACAGTCAATTATTTTAAATTTTGTTATGAATAGCAATTTTGCGAACAACTTAAAATATTTAGACTGTAGTTCATCTGGTATGGTTAAACGTGACGAATGGGATAAATTAAGGCATGCAGCTGAATGGAAAGATTATTTCCAGACCGTATAGCCATAAAGGGGGTCACCTATAAGTATTTTTGCTGTTAATGATCTTGCCTGGATATCTGTGTTAAATTGTATATTATTCTAGACCTGCTTTTATAGAACCTTACACTCGCTCTGTACACAAATGTATCAATATAATCAGCTAAAAACAAGCATTGTAGCATGGATATAGACCTTCAATGCATGAACTATATAAACATTTTTTTGTTCGATGACAGGATAAAAAAACTGAAGCTATACGTATCTCATCTTAGAAAACGAAAGGATAAAGTGTCCCACAAAAGAGCGTTAATCAAGCAGGCAAGTTAAAGTAAAATAATTTCAAAACATTTGGGATCTTACTTAGTGGTATTTATCAAAATATTCTGCTTTATCAAAGAAAAGAATAGATGAAAAAAGAAGAGATCTAGACACAAACCACAACTTTAATGTTTTGCATTATATGAAGGATGTCAATTGAATTTTAATAATTTATTCATATAATGTTCATTTTTTGGCTGTGTACCAGGTAATGATATCTGCATAAAAATGCATCATATTTCCGAGAGTGCGATTACTTAGTAAGTAGAATTAAAACAAAATATTTATGTGGTGTAGCAACATTGTTTTGCAATATAATGTAGTGAAAATAAACTTTGTGGAGTAACAATTTAACGTAAGCAGCACCCCATAATCGACGTGATTTTTCACTGGACTATTAAATTAAATTATCAACTAAATATAGGACGACAGTTATGATACGCTCACGTGGTCACAATAACAAATTATATGGAGTTGAGTTGTGGACCACTGTTTAAGTGTTGAGGGAATTTCTAAAACCCCTAAAGCAATTAGTTGACATCTTAGGTCATGTCAATGCTCTAACTACAACAAGTTCTAATTTAGTATGTAAATTTATTTACGAAATCTTGCTAAAAACCAGCCTTTTCAAGATTTCTTTGCAAAGTATTGCATATTTTTACTTGTGTTAAAAGTTTATTGTCCATTGATATGTATCCATACCGGACGAAAAATAATCCGCATGCAACAGCCTTGTACATGGAATTCAAATGCCAAACATGCAATAACTAAAAGTCAATAATAAGGAATTCATAAAAAGAGTATCCTGAAATTTTTCAGACTCATTTGCAGCATAAAAAGGCATTAATTCCCCCGATTTACTTGCTGGGTAGCATTTCTTTTTCTTTCGCAGTCTGTTCCTCTCGATACACCCCTGCTAGGTTTACAGAAAATTGCAATGTCGAGGAACGTTACGGCGTATCTATAACAAACAGAAAGCCACACCTGTTATATATGGATTGAATACTCTTCTCTTGCGGTCGTTCGGCCAACTTGCAGCACATATCAGCCCAGTCTGACGATTTTGAAAAATCCAAAAACGCACACAAATTCCAGCGCAATTCCTCAGCGCTTATTGAGAGCCAGTTTTGTCTCCGTTGTTCCTAGTTTCCCACCAACTGATTACAGCGACGAAAAATTTATGTGGATGTACGCAGGGGAACAATACGGCTGAGCCAACTGCTGAAAGTATGCTGGTTTTACTTAAATACGTGTTACTTTGTGTGCTAGATTCTTTTTTTTCCAACTTCTGGACTTGCAAAACTAATTCCACATCTACCTGCTGCTTCACTTAAAAATGTCAGTTCATTAATGGTTGATAGGGTTCATTTTGTTTTCTGTTAGGGTCACTATTTTGCTTGATTTTCATTCACTAAGTCACATACGTTTCCAGCAACTCATCAAAATGCAAATATGATTTGATTCTATTGGACCTAAACCTTTTCTCATATTCTACAATCTCGCAAAAAATAGGAAAACTATACTCCTTTCTGGCTATTAAGCAGCATTTATGTTCATCCTTATTTTACTGTCAATTAAAAGTGTTCTCTAGCTTCTCGCATCATCTACATTCATTATTTTTTTCGATTGTAGGGTGTGAGAGAAGCTTGGGTACTCTGTTAAATGATATGCTGAATCGATGTTGTTTCCAAAATACACCATTATGATGATATAGCTACAATATATAATTTCCTATATAGTCAGCAATTTGTAAGTTCTTTTTAGTAAAATTTAATTCGAACTTGGTTTCTAATTTTGAATTTTAGATTTTTCATCGAAGTGAACTCCGATCGGAGAAAATTGTAACTAGCGAAATGCGATTCTAGAATTTCTTAATAGTCTCCATTTTTTTTGGAAAAGGGAGAAGTTTCTGGCTGTAGAATCTATTAATTGCAGTACGTTTACTCCGCATAAACGCTGCAGCTCTAATGCAAGGAAAATACTTTGGAGTTTCCAAACAAGGCCCCAGTTTTAATCAGTGGTTGTATCGTCGTTTACTAGTGGGGGTATCATTGGGGGGTCTAGACACCCTGTCCAAAAGACGGTTAACCCCAGCCAATCTTGCCTAAGAAAATCTTCGATGGTCATGCACCAGCGCAATAATCTCACGTAGAGGGGATTTATGTTTGCTATGTTGATATCCTGCGCAAACTGAGGTAGTTTACCTTGAGAGAATGTATTAAGATCAACCATTAAACAAATGTCTAGCTACCTCAGATCCGCTGGCTTAATTGTCGTACCTGCTTTCTTTCTGATGTTTGAGTTATTGTTTCTGCCTTCTATGTTCTACCTCCACAGTAACATGCTAATACCGAATTAAGTGGTCCGTTTTTGTCCGGTAGTAAAACGTAGGGCTTCAATAAAAATTCGAGTAAGCCTATAAAAATTTCAACATAACAGTATGCATGCAATATTCACAACTGTAATACTTGCTTGCTTCTAGGATATAATCTCTAGTAATGAAAGTCGAAAATATTTCGATTGATTGCATATGCGGGAATTTTTCCCAAAATTTTCATAAACTACGTAGAGTTAAATTAGTATGACAATAGGGAAGAATTAACAATTTTTCTCTATGTTTTGATAAGTTCATTCCAAGCTGTTAGATAGAGAAAAATTCGATAAAGCTTATTTAGTTGCTTGTTTTCTTTCATTAGTCTATGCGAATGAATTATCAAAGGTAAAGCGCCCTTTTGTTTTCCTCGATAATAAAAGGCTTAATATATATGCTCAATCGTAAACTACCTTTCAATATTTAATAAATAAACGCGTTATTCTTCGTATATTATGATCACTGATTGATACAACCATGCATTACAAAATTTTTTATTAATATCAATCTATCTTCCGAATAATATTTTCTTGTCATTCTTTAGGTTAATAAAGCAAGCACAACTGTAGAGGAGATACAATTTTATAGTCCAATACATTTCATTTTCTCTTTAATCAACACCAACTTCATATTTGATAAATATTGTAGCAAACCCTGACCAAAAATAATATTGCGGTCCAAAAAGTCAGAAAACATAAAACGAGTGGAAATCATCCTGTTAAAAGTTCATTGTGTCAGGGAAGATCCATGCATACATATTCCACGGACTCGGCCGTGTTTTTTGTTAATTGCTCATGTTCTCAAAAATACGATTAAATGTGCAGCATTTGAGAACATATTGCTTGCTATGCTGGTTATCAAACCTCTGCTCTACAGTATTTTAAATGATTTTAATATGCACAAGTACTAAAAAAAGAGCTTCTATGAATATCTGGCTTATATTATCAACAAGCCGTTGGTTCTCCGATAATGGACGCTTATCAGTTTGTAGGCGTATTTCCAAACTGGCAAAGGAAAAGCAAGACCACGGTAATGCAAAAAATCTAAATTTTTGGGCTGAGATAAAACGCAGTAAATTTTCAAACTACCGTTTTTTCATCTATTTTCATATTGCTTGGCATCAACTTCCTTCGATGTATGCACTTTTCTTTCACACCAATAATATACAAATTTTCATCTAACTTTCAATTGCAACATATATTTTGTCTCACACTTCTTTATATATTTACTAATCACTTATGATAAACAGTGACGACTTGGCCTCACCAAATTCGACCAATACATCCCACCATTTTAGAAGAAATTACACGACTCCTCAGTTTTATAATCCTAATTCCCGACATCCTAATTACACAAACGCCCCTCTATTTTACACAGTTAACCACCACAATAGTAAAACTCAACCATACAATACAGCTCTAGTTCATCCAAACACTTATTATGATAATGCAATAGTCAATGATACACAATATAATAACAGTTCTAACATTGGTAATCATATCAGTCTTTATAGCAACCTAGACCCCCATATGAAAAATACTATCATGAATTACTCAACAAGTCAATTTGCAAATGAAAAAGGCTATCAAATGACAAATAACAATCATACATTAATGAATATTACAAATAATGGTCACAATAACCATCACCCAATTGAAAATTCAAAAATTGGTTCCGAAGTACAGCTTTCAAACATCTATCAACTTGAAAACGAAAATGAGACCTGTTTAGTTTCCAGCAATTCAAATTCAGACTCAAATTTAAACGCATTTTCAACCTCGCTCAATAATTCAGGCATAGCAACAGTTCAATATCCTTTACTTCGCAATCAACCAATAATCACAACTAAATCTACTGATATAATTCAGCATCAAATGGATTCAATCAACAGTATTGATCCCGTTTCAGTTTCCCACGTTATAGGATTTGAAAATATAAATAATCCTAACCCCAATAATACCAATTCAAATCATCGAAGTAACGTATATGATTCAAAAAGCACGACTGACAACACAGTTTCAGTAATGAATAATAATAATAATAATGACACTAATGGTATTAATGCACCTAATCATAAGAGCATTGCAACTAAGAATAGATCAAGTTTGGCATCAATATTGAATCATGATACAACTTCTATACAAGGGTCATCATCAGATTCTAACCATAAACCCTTGATAATTCGATTGAAAGCTAAACCTAAGACTAACCCGAAAGATACTTCAAAATCCACTTCTAATTCTATTTCAAAAGATAAAATAAAACATCTGATCACAAATACATTGGCACCAAATGAAAGATCACCAATTAAGAAGGCAAGTGTACGAAAGGAGAAGGGAAGTCCAAATACAAACTTGGTTAAATCTGGAAGTCGAAATCGTCGAAATATTGAAAACATAAAACATAGTATAATAATTACGCTAAAGTTAAATAATGAAAAGTTTAGAAAACTAATTGAAGATGGGATTAATGATAATGATGAAGGGGATTATGATATTAGAAATATTAATGAAGATAATGATAAATCTAGTGATACTAATAATTTCAATACCGTTAATCATGACCATCATGAACAAATTAAAACTAAGAATAATGAATTTCAAAGTGTTGAAGAATCAAAAATACCAACATTCATATCGAAACCAATTGAGGAACCAACAGGAGATTCAAATCCATTAAAACTAACAAAAACACAAAATGAAATTATAACCAAAAATAATTCACAAATTAATCATTCGAAACTTTATAAAAACAAACAACTACTTGATGAGTTTCCAGATACTCAAATAACACAATTGCCTGATGGTTACACACATTTAGTCATGTCTCCAAATGGTATGCTGATTCCAGTCGAATTGGTAAACCTAAATCCTGATGATAAAATTGTTTCTCTATTAAGACCCATTTCCGGTCTCGATAATGATATCAGCATATGTGATAAAGGTGATGAGGTCGAGGTAAATGAGGACAATATTGATGATAATGACGATAATACTGATACTAATATATTCAATAACAGGGATAAAGTTGGAACGCTGAGCCTATATCTCCTATCAAAAGAAATGAAATGTAAGAGAAAATCAATTATGCCAGTAACATCAAGTATTCCAGATTCAACGGACTTAGTAAACCATTTTAATAGATTACTTGAAAGAGAAGAACTTGAGGTAATCAAAAATTATAAAATTGAAAAAAATAAGTTACAAAAATTATTAAATGATATTGAAAATTCAGAAAATTTATTGTCATTTGAAAATGATCTTTTAGAATTAAGAGATTATGAATTAGTTAGGGAAGAAATCAGTAAAAAATATAACAATGACCAAAAATATAGTGAATACTTGGATTATGTTTTAGAATTACAAGGTTTACAATGTCTTGATTACTCTAGTAGATTAATTAAATTCAAAAATTATTTAAATATGGAGAATGAAAGATTAAAAAAAAATAAAAATAGGTTATCTAAAATCAATGGTAATAAGGCTCATAGTATTTGGAAAAAATTTATTAAATCAAATAAAAAAGTGCAAGGCACCAAAATTACTGATAACAATATCACTCATTTTATTTCAGAAAATGATTTTATGTCATTAACAAATCCAAATTCGAGAACTTATGGAACTTATGTTTTAAATAATTCAGTTGATAAGGGAGCTGAAAATCAAAATGAAATAATTGAGGCACTTGAACATTTTTTACCAGAAAATTCTATTTTAAGAGAATTATATAACGAGGTGAAGAGAAATGATTATGATCCAAATAACAACTTTAAACATATAAATATAGTCGATAATAATAAAAAGAAAGATATGATTAGTGCATACGGATTAAAAGAAGGTAATATAATTGGAGGTAATAGATTATTAAAAGAATTACAGATTGATGGTATGAACGTTGATATTCAAAAAAATGATAGAACGGATAATAGACGTAGTGTCGGATCACGTTCGGCAAAAAAGAGAAATGTTGAAGATGACAGTTTTAATGAAATGAATGATGATATTAATAATGATTCTTTTGAATTAGATAATACATCAGGTACTCATAATTCTAGTTTGGGGAACAAAAAGGGTAATAATTATAGAAATACATCTAGAAATACAAGTATTAACGACATTAGAAATTTTAAAGATAACGGTAACAATTCAAATTCATTAACGGTAAGTGAAAACGAGTCCGTAGATCCAATCTTCCAGGAAAATCTTTCCAATGGTTCACTAATACAAGGCGATAAATCGAATAGTAGGAAAGAATTGAATATCACTAGTTGTTTGGATACGACACTCTGCGATGTTGATAGAGTTAAGATGCTAAATTTAAATCAACACGATTTGGTTATGGGATATACTAAAGTTTTCGGAATGCCGAAGGGATTGCATTACGAAGAAATAGACAAAGATCTAATCTATTTACGCAGCCATAAGGAATAAATAAGAATCTGTATAGACGTAATGAATTTAACGAAATCAATGAATCAAATGTCAGGTACTAAATCACTATTTGACATGTAAACTAAAATTAAAATGTGGAAAAATGAAAAAATAAAGCAGAAAGATCAAAAATCAAAAATCAAAAAAAAAAAAATAGAAAAAATGCGAAATTCCCAAAAAGGAAAGTCCAAACATTTACCCGGCCTTTAAACGAAAACTGGCTGTCAGGGTTAGCAGAACAGGGTTTTATATGCGTGTAGGGTGATTTGGGGCGCAATAGGAAGGAATAGAAAGGAAGCGTGGCATTAGTCTGTAGGCCCTTCAACCCTACAGCAACACACCCGATCCCATTCACAAGCAGATCCCTCAAAGAACCAGAAATTAGCCTCTAATTTACACACAAACATACCACAAAAACAGCCATTTCGTTTCTCCCACAGGCGCATCCACGAAAAAAAGCCAAAGGGAAAAAATTTTTAAATTTTTCACATTTTTTTAGAAGGCGAGAATTTTTCAATTTTCGACGACTTTTCAGTTGACCAATTTGTGTGCTTCTACTTCTATTTCTTCTTCTTCTTTTCCTTTTTTCCTTTTGTTCCCCTTACCCTTCTTTCGTTAACTAACAAATTCATTCATATACACACAATGTCTGACGAAGAACACGATTTCCAAGTTGCAGATGCAGGTTCCTCCCTTACTTTCCCAATGCAATGTTCCGCTTTAAGAAAGAACGGTTTCGTTGTCATCAAGGGTAGACCATGTAAGATTATTGATATGTCTACTTCTAAGACTGGTAAGCACGGTCACGCAAAGGTCCATTTAGTTGCAACCGATATCTTCACCCAAAAGAAATTAGAAGATTTATCTCCATCTACCCACAATATGGAAGTTCCAGTTGTCAAGAGAAACGAATTCCAATTATTAGATATTGATGATGGTTACTTATCATTAATGAACAATGATGGTGACATGAAGGAAGATGTTAAGGCACCAGAAGGTGAATTAGGTGACAAATTACAAGCAGACTTCGATGAAGGTAAGGAATTAATCGTTACCATTGTCTCTGCTATGGGTGAAGAAGCATGTATTTCCTTCAAGGAAGCACCAAAGGGTAATTAAATAATTTAATTTTTTTAATTATTTTTGTATAAATCTACCTATACATATAAAAATATTATATTATATCTTATATTATATATTATTATTATTATTATTATTATTAAAATTCATTATATAGTTAATTAACTAATTAATTTCTAAAAAGAAACCTTTAACTTAAATTCTCCAATATCATTTTTTGATTTATATTCAGTAGTTCACCATTAATAAAGATTTCATCCAAAACTCTATACATTTTATAAAAGTTAAAGATTAAATCCAATTCACTAACAGTATCAAAATAGATATCTAAAACATTAACAAATAGTGGAATTGATTGTAAGTAAAATAATTCGTTATCATTCTGACTAATACTAATTATAAAATATAATCCGTTGTATTTTTTAAAAATAAGTTTACTATTATTCCCAAACTCCATTATATTAGAATGAGATAATTGTTTTGTTGATTGTATTACTCGATAAACTGATTTGATTATAAACCTCTGGTCCTCAATAGAAGTTTCATTGTACCATTTGGACAAGCGAACCTTACCCTGTTTATTCAGACATAATATGAAATCGGCAGGCATTACAGATGCTCCAATGTTCCAACTTTATTACCTGGCATTTGACCAATCCCAGTCTATCTAATGTACTCTATTTCAAGCCATTTATGAAGATGATGGGCGGTCTCGTAGCGTCGATCGTCCCACTGTTGAAATTTTCACATTTCTTGTGGGTTTTCATTTTTCAGAGGGAGAGAAAAACACAAAATTTTCAGTTTTTCAACATTTCCTGTTCTGATACCTTTTGCAATTTTTGGCTTTATTTTGATTTTATTTTTTTATTGTGTGTTATTGTATTTTTTTATTTTAAATTTTCAATCTTTAGAAATTCCCTTTTTTATTGTTGGTTTTCCTACATTATACCCCATTGTATCTGTCCAGTCATAAATATCTTTGTATCTATTCATACATTCCTATTTATATTTGCATTTTTTATAAATAATCCGTCATTTGATAGAATTTCCTACAGCTGCCTTATTCACTTTTTTTTTTCAACTCACACGTCAATTAAGAAGAATACTTTTGATATTTTAAAGCGTTACCCAACAAATCATTTACTTTTATAAGTTCATTACACCATTGCAACACTATATTATAATTGGAAATGTCATTAGATTTAAAATATTTGAAGGATAGCACCAGTACTAATAATAATAATAACAGAAAAAAATCGTTAAATCCAATCATTGAAAATATACTTAAAGATCCAATTACTTTTAACATCGCAAAAAACCCTGATAAAGTGACAATTAAGCCATCAAGTTATAGAGTTTTCAAATCAAAGAAATCAAATTCTAAGAAGAATAATTCATCAAATTCAGAACCAAATCCCCAAACTACATTGTCTCCCTCAAATATTGAAAAAATGGCACGTCCAAAATCTCTAGCTGAAGCAGTTGCAAGTTATTCCGGTAAAAAATACCCAAGAGATAAAACTTCAAACTTAAATTCTAATGAATCACCACCGTCATCACTTCGTATCAAATCCGGAAAACTGAAACAGGATCAAAAGGAGAGATTGAAACTGCTATTATTAAAACAATCTAATTCGCAGACAAAATCCGAGTCTAATACAATTCTAGAATCATCGACTGAGCTAGGTTCATCTAACAGGATTATTGATAGGAAAAGTATATCAAATAAGGAAGCCAGTGATGTTGATGAAGATGATGTTGATGATGATGATGATGATGATTTTCATACTGCTGAAAGTAATGATTACAATAGTGACAAAGAATTCAATGAATCTTATGAATCTGATGAATCAGACGAAGGTGATAAAGGTGATGAAGGTGATGATGATGATGATGGTCATATCTTTGAAGAAAATGCTAGCGATGACGCTGATAATGATAATGATGACGATAGTGAGGACGATGATGATGATGATGATGATGATGATGATGATGATGATGATGCTGATGCTGATGCTGATGCTGAAAACTCCAATGATGAACAAGAAGAAGTTCAACATAATGATGACATTAACACATTGAAAAAAGACCTCAAAGAAGATAAGTTATCAAATGAAGTGTTAGTTGACACTCCACCAACTTCAAATGATGATGAGAATCCCAAGCTTTGTGACAATAATAATCAATTAATTGCTAATAATTATCCAATTGGCGAATTTTATGATTTAAATGAACTAGCAAATAACCATGGTTCGAATGGTTCAAAAAGAATAACTAAGAGCTGGGGTGATTATATTGAAAATCATGTTCCATTAGGCTTATTAAATCATGGTGTCACATGTTATATGAACGCAGCTGTTCAATCGATGTGTCATATACCCTCACTAGCAAAATACTTGATTGATGTCCAGAATGGTAAGTACGATGAAGAAATTAAACCTGATTCAGTTACAAAAGTTTTAGCTTCAACAGTGGCAAAAATGTTTAGATTGGGTCATAATAAAAAAATTGTTTATATTAATCCAAAAAAATTATGTAAACAATTGGATAATATCAATTGCATGATGTCAGAATGGCAACAAGAAGATTCACATGAATATTTTATGTCATTGATGTCAAGATTACAGGAAGATTCAACTCCGCCAGGAGTCAAATTGAACAAAAGTATAATTTATGATATTTTTGGTGGTTTATTGGACCAAACAGTCACTTGTAAAAATTGTGGTCATATTTCAACAACTGAACAAGAATTTTATGATTTATCGTTAGGTTTGGATAATAGAAAAAAGAGATCAAGTTTACTGGTTGATCCACAACAGTTAAATCAATTAAGAGATCAAATTGAAAATTGTAAATCATCAGCTGAAAATGATAAGGTTCAACTATCAAAGATTTTACAACAGAGAATTTTACTGGCAAATAATGGAGAATCCTTGAGTGAGAATGATTCAGACGGTGAAACTTCAAAATCTGTTAATAATGTCAGTACTGAAAGTATAGGTACCAACGTAAACACAAATCCTAACCAAATACTGGCATCTCCTGAAAAACAAGTAACTAAAAGGTACTCATTGGAAAATTCAATTAAAGATTTTTTCACGCCAGAAATTATTAAAACTGATAAAAGAGATCAATCTGGATATGTTTGTGAAAAATGTAAAATCAAAACAAATGCAATTAAAATCTCAACTATTCAAAGATCACCTGAAACCTTATCAATTCATTTGAAAAGATTTAGATTTAATGGCCAACAATCGCAGAAAGTCAAAGCAAATGTTACTTATCCTGAAATTCTTGATTTTACTTCATTCACAACAGATATGTCAACTCCGACAAGATATAAATTAATTAGCGTTATAATCCATCAAGGTCGTTCGGTTTCAAGTGGACATTATATCGCACATTGTAGGCAACCTGATGGCACTTGGGCAACTTATGACGATGAATATGTTAATAAAATTCCAAAAGCTAGTGCATTATCCGATCCAGGTGCTTATGTTTTATTTTATGAAAGGTTGACATATAAAGACATCAAATCTGATGATATTACAAATGGAAATGATGACGAACATAAAAGTAAAGAAAATGAAACACAATCAAATACATTAAAAAGGAAGAGAGGTCATCCAAATTATAAATCTAGTGAATATAATAAATCAGATAAACGAAAAAAATAAATACATTAGTATTTTAATATGCTGGTCTTGATTATATAATTTTTCTAAGTCTTATGTGTCTATATACAGTTATAATAATCATATTATAATGAAATACAGCTAATGAATGAACTTCTTATTTTATTATAAACTTTATAAAATGATTTGGATATGTGAAAATATTTACATGATGAACTGAAAATTCTAACGAAGTAGTTTATTCAACAACTTGAATACCTAAAGTCTTTGCTGTACTAATGACACTCTTACAAATTTCCTTTAATGGGATCTCAGCATGTGTGTCATCACTTTTCTTGATTTTAGCAACCTCATAAATATGCTTTAAAGAAACAGTACCTAAATATCCTTGTTTTGCAAATTTACCCTTACCTAAAGTGTCAGAACCCTTTTCTTTACCAATGATTTGTAATAACATCCATGAAGTAGTCGGACTTTTTAAATTAAAAGAAAACGTACGATCTGGCCTAACTGTTAATTTAACTGGGATTGGAACATCAACTTGATAATGTGCAGTACGTGCATTGAATTCTTTACAAAAATCAATTGCTTTAACACCCTTTGAACCTAATGCTGGACCAACTGGTGGGGTTGGTGCTGCCTTACCTGCACCAACAATAAGCTTAACCGATAGATCTTTAAGTTGTCTTGACATGATGATATGGTGATATTACCGATAAAAAAAATCAAAGCTCTATTTACTATATCAACACTTTGTTCATTCAAGTTGAAATATGAAAATTGAGAAATCTTGAGAAAAGTGAAAAATCAATTATTTTTGCGACTATAGACGTAACTATCAATTTTCCAGTGCGCTAGTTTCTGAGATGCTATTTTCCAGATGTGTACAAAAATAGAGAAATTTATTAAGAAAAACAAATAAAAATAAAAATAAGAAATAATGTAAAATGAAATAAAAGTGGAAAAAAATGAAATGACATATAGTAATAAATGGGGGAAATATAAAAGAATAAATAGAATATGGTTTATACATTGTTTTTGTTGTTGTGGAGGATGACAAAAGCAAACTATACTTTATAAAAATGGAATAAAAAATAAATTATTTTAAGTCTGCTTCATGTGAAATGGAATATTACAAGGCGTATCCCGCGTCTTGATTTTTTGAAATGTAACATGGATAAAATATTGTAATTGAGAATAGTATAGATTGTCTCAATTTGTAGTTAAATTGATAATGGTATACATGTTATGGAATTAATATTATTTCTTGGCAGCTGCTTTTCTCTTTGTCCTTTCAAAAGACGCAATATGAGCAACACTTTGATCAACTTGGGTATGTTCATGATCGGTTGATGGAATCAACTTACCATGATTGGTAGGTTCACCATTTTCATCAATCATGGTACACATTTGAACACTTTGCAACCATTCATCCTCAAAACAATCATCAACATTGATACGGCATGCAGGTGCTAATCTAACCATTTTGCTAATTAAAGGACGTACATCGGAGTTTAATGCACCCAATAATCTATTTTCACCGATCAAATTAGATGTGTGGTTTGATACGTCTTCACCATCCTTTTCCTTTGAAGATTCATCATTATCGTTAACCTTTGCATCAATAATCTCGGTTTTTGCTGGGATTGTTGAGTTTGATTCATCATTTAATTCAGTTAATTCATTTAAATCAGAATTGTATGATGGAGGATCTGGTAATCTTTTAAGTAATTCACCAAATGTGGCACCAGGTTCTCTGGATGCAAAAGCTTTAAAACTTGAGTCACTTAATTTCGGAATTTTCCAAGGAAATTTCTTTAAAACCATACAACAATAAATTATTGCCGTTGACCAAATATCAACAGGTCTTGGATCATAAGTGTTGAAAACACAAACTTCTGGAGCCAAATATGGATCTGAACCAACGATTCCTGTTGCTTCAATTAAGTTATTTGAAAATGGATATTGATAAACAACAGCCGAACCAAAATCAATAATCTTAGCAATACCATGCTTATTAATAACACAATTATCTAATTTCAAATCTCTGTGAGCTAAACCGATTGAATGGATGTATCTCAAACCATTTAAAATTTGTTTAAAACAACAATTGACTTCCGCTTCGCCCATTTTATTTGACATAACAATTGCGAATAAATCATAATCACAATATTCCATAACCTGAACTAATCTATCGTTTTCAAAACTAATTTCAATTGTTTCAATAATGTTTGGATGTTTTAAAGTTGAACCAATACAATATTCACTTGTAATCTTTTTTGTATAATCTCTTTTACTCTCGGTTGTAAATTTTGCCCTAAACTCTTTAACTGCAAAAACTTTGGAATCTGATAGTCTTTTAAGTAATTTAACTTGACCGCCTGCACCAGCACCTAAACTTTCACCGAATTTTGCGTATCTTTTACTAAATGGAATAGTTGATGTGTTACCACCAATTGATAAAGTATTCAAAGTTGTAGAAGATGAAGCAGATGTTGATAAATTATGATTGCTTGGTGAACTGCCCGAAGGGGTTGTACGACGATAATCATGGGGTGATGAACCTTCACCATAAATATTATGTGTAACTGGACTATTGTTTGAAAACATAGGATTTCTTAAACTTAATGATGCCGAATTTGGTGTATTTGATAGATTAGATGTATTGAAAACAGGAGTTGCATTTGACGAATTTATTGTGATAGCATTTGGTGGTTGTTGAATAGGCGAATAAATAATACCACTGCTATTGATGCTTGAACCCAAGGTACTTGAATTATTTGGTGTGTTACTAAGACAACTCCCGGTATTAATGGATAAATTATTTTGACGTTGAGAGCTTAAGCCTGCACTTAAATTTGAAACCCTTGGAGTCGATGACAGACTATTACTTGAGATGGACGGTGTCCTCTTAAAAAATCTTCTTAAATCAGCCATTGATGAGTGTCTTGTTTGAATTGAAGAATTGCTTTCATTACTTGACTGAGAAGATGGTGAATTAAAATCATGATGAGACTGTTGAAATGCCTGGGGTGTATTGGAAACTGAAAAACCACCAGAATGGGAAAAAGTATTTGGAGAAGAGGATAAATTATCAAAATTTGTTCCAGTTGTTCTTCTTGATTTTGAGAAAAAATTTGCCAGTGAAGATGACGACTTATTGTTAGAATTTGCAGTATTATTCGCCAAAGATGATGATAATGTCCTTGCTTCAATTTTTTGTTTTGAAACAACAAATCTTGCCTCAATTTGATTTGATGTAACAGTTGGCGAAGAAATGTGGTTTCCGGTAATAAATTGACCATTAATTGGCATATTTGAAAAAGATGAGCTTAAATTTGTTGAAGAACTTGAAGATGATGGTTTATGATTACCAGGTGCAGCATATGGAATACTTGAAGATAACTGGGTAAAAGAATTTGATTGTTTAAAAATTGAAGAAGTTGAAGGAGAATTCTTAAACGAAGTTGAAGATTTGGAATTGTGAAAATATTGATTGGAATGATTAGCGTGAACTGGAATTGCATTTGTTGATGATAATAGTTCATCGGATGATAACTGCGATTGATCATTGGACA
Organism: Pichia phayaonensis; assembly: GCA_030558305.1. Taxonomy (NCBI): domain Eukaryota; kingdom Fungi; phylum Ascomycota; class Pichiomycetes; order Pichiales; family Pichiaceae; genus Pichia; species Pichia phayaonensis. The sequence goes on from JAJMSE010000010.1 coordinate 175,020, forward strand.
TTTCAGAATTGTTTTCATTTAATAAAATAGTTGATTTCAGTTTGCTTTTTGTCAAGTTCAACAGTTTATTTGTAGATTTGTGATCATTTCTTGGATCATACGCATGATCATCTTCATCTGGTGAGGTTCCAACTGAAACTGCAGTTGTTATAATTCCACCATAATGGAGGTGTAAATTTGATGACTCTTGAGAATTAGCCTGAGACGACAGAGGAGATGACGGTTTCTGCCTTTGTTCGTTCATCAGTTTGGTCAAAGAAGAAACGCCTGGTTTCTTATCTGTCTGCATGGTATCCTGTGATATGGGGATAACAAAAAATAAAAAATCCAACGACAATTTAAAAAACCGGCGACTATCCTGATATCTATCTAATCAGCAACAGCATAGGCAAGGAAAAACAAGGTGCGAGCTGGAATTTCCAATTTCCAAAAGAACGAAATTTCATTGGAATTCGGCTGAAGCGAACGGAAAATTAAGTGCGGTCGAGAAGTTCCATAAATAGTGGTACAAATTAGGAGGAGTTATACAGAATTATATAGCTTTAACGTCTAGGACGCTTGTAGTTCGAGTTACTGTTGTTGCTATTATTGTAGGATTGATTGGCGTTACTGTTGCTACGACGTTTGTTTGGGTTATTCGATCTATTACCACCCGAAGATGATGTAGTTGATTGTGACGGAGGTGGTGGGGGAGGTGGTGGAGGAGGAGGAGGTGCATTTTGGTGACGATTTTGGTATCGGTATTCATCACGCTGGCTGTTGTTACTGCTTTTATAGTAACTTTGATGGCTTTGGTTGTAATTTCCTCTCTTCGAGTTGTAGTAGTTATTATTTTCATAACTACTCCAGTTGTCCTTACCCCCTTTACTGCCGTTAGAACCATTAGAATTACTGTATCTCGGTCTAACCATTTCCATACTTCCTTGATGTTGTGAGCCACTATTCCGCAGTAAATTGGTTCCACCGTTTGAAGCTCTTCTTTCTGGCTCTGACTTATGTGGTTGTGTTTTTGATACAGATGTAGAGTTGGTACCTGATGTTCTTGAAACCGGTGAAACTTTAGTAGAAGCCGCAGAAATTGTGGATAAAGCTGGTGAAGATGGTTTGGGGGTAACTTCCGTCGATTGGCTTAATTTCTTCGCCATTGTAGCCGGAGTAGTATTTTTAATTAACGATACTGACGATGGTGTTGTTGGTGATTCCAATGGTTTTGTTGATAATGATGTCTTGGGTTTTGATTCCAAAGTTAAGGTAGTTGAAGGTGACGAAATTGTGCTTACAGTAACTTCTGGTTTAGCATTACTAACGCTCGATTGAATAGATTGGGATTTTGAAATGTTTACTGATTTAGTTGCTTCAGATAATAGTTTTGGACCAGTTGGTGTACTTGCTGGTTTCTTTTCAATTTCTTCCTTCAAACCTTCAGCTTTATCAACATCCATTGAATCTGATGATTTGGGGAGGTCTGGGTTTTTTTGCAATCCAACTAGTCCATATGGCTTTGATGGTGCCTGGGGTGTCTTTAACTTAGCTATTCTTTCACGTTCAAGCTTGTCCATTTCTGCCTGTTTTTTACGTTCTTCGTCTTCACGTTTCTTTTCGGAATTAATTTTGTCTTGTTTAACTTTCATTGCCTTTTCTTTATCATCTGGATCCATTTCATAAAATTTCCAAATTGAAATATACTTGTTTTGTTTGAATTTGGTTAGACCAATTAATGCTCTTGATGCTAATTTAATATCATCACGATCATCGGTTTCAATAACTTCTTCTAATTTGGTGCTCAACAAATCAGCCTGTTCTTCAATTACTGGAAAAGACGGTAATATAGTTTTCAAAAATAAAATTGCATTATTTCTAGTTGTATAAACTGTTGAGCTCAGCGACTTCAAAAGTTGATCTAACAGACTGGAGTGCCATTCATAAAGAAGTTTACAATACTCAACATGCTTAAGATCCTTGCCAAAACCCCTGCATTCTTTATCGTAAATTTCAGTTTTAGACCACCATTCATTTAATTTTTCTAAAACCAGTTGGTAAAACAATGCCAAATTTTCAGTTTCCAGTGCTGTGTTGGTGAAAAACATGTTTGATAAAATATCCAATTTAAAAATATAATCCAACACTTTCTTTAATGAATAATTAGGAGTGTCAATGTTGTATAAGAAGAAGATGAATTTAGAAACAAACACTGCATCAAATGGTGAATGTTGAAGTCTTGTAAAAACACAATATTTCAAAAATAATAACAATTGATCATCACCTTCTTCTTCAGCCTCTCCTTCAACAGCTTGTTCAACTTTAAACCACTCGCCCTTTTCATTATTTAATCGTTCTGAAACTAGTTTATAATGGTCTTCGTGGATATGCATATCGTGATTAATATATGATAATATGTTTGAAATTTGTTTGTGATTTTCTTTCAATGATCTAATTTCTTTTGTTGATAATTGACTTTCATGACGTAATTTCATATTAATACCAGTTAATTGAGATTTTAAATCAGAAAACTCCATCATATAAGATAAATCATTAAAATTGATATCATACAAGGAGATTTGCCAAAACGTTAAATAAAAAGAAACATTTAATTTATCCCAATTAATATAATTTAATGACTTTGTAAATGATTCTTTCAATTCATTGGTGAAAACGCATTCCGATTTATTACCATTATCTTTGATATCTTTACTAAAATGAGATCTCCAAACTTCAAATGCCCATTGTGGTTGAATTTTATAAACATTAATCAAATCCAATATTGGAATCATATTACTAACAAATACTTCATTTTTCAAGTTTGAATCAAAGGATGAAATTAGACTATGAATTAATGATGTAACATCATCACACCTTTGGTTAACAAATTTTAAAGGTTTGTCGGTGGCACTATTAATTAAATTTATTGGTATATGGCATAATAAAACAAAAAGTTCAGCAAATATTTTATCGTTTATTAAAATATTTAATAACTTTAAACAACTTTTCGAACACTGATTTCTCTTATCTTGGATTGACATATAAGCCAATTGTTTTAAACTTTGTTCGGCATTTAATCTCATGATCTGTTTTGTTGTTAAATTTGTAATTGATTTAACACCTGTCATTGAATCTAACAATTCTTTAACAACTTCTAAAATGTTTGAATCATTATTTAATAAACTTTTAACAATCATTATCAAAACTGGAGACAATTGAAAAGATTCCGGATATAATTTACCTAACTTACCAATAAATTGTGATAAATTAATGAACCATTGATTATAATTTAAACCGTCAGATTGGATTGGGGCACGATTACTATTTAATTTTGTTAGTAATTGATATGTAATAACATCCCATGCAAAATCATTAAAAAATTTGGATGATTCACATATTAGATCAATTAAACTATTATAACTTTCAATATGAGAAATAAAAGTGTTTGACGTTGCAATTGGATTAACAGAAACTAATTTATTTAATGTGCGGCATGACACGTTAATATTTTCAACCGATAATCTTTTTAAAATGTCTCTTGTTTTCTTTTCTGCTTGATCAAAATTTAATTTTGTAATTATATCCTTTTTAACAATAAATTGATATTCCCCATATAAGTTATATCTAGTTTCTAATGGATAATTGCTGAATAATAGTTCAAATGCTTCATTAACTAATGGTATATTATTTGAGAATGATAAACATGGGAAAATGTAATGCCTGTAAAATTGTAAACAAAAATCCTTATCTTTAATATTATTTTCTATTAAATAACTTATAATTCTAATTAATTTTATTGAAAGACTTGAATTTCTTGATAATTTGTATTTATTAAAGGATGCAAATTTTGTAAACTCAATTATTAAGTCATCAATATTTTCAAAATTCGACAATACTTCAAAATCTTTGTTTGTTAAGTTAAATTTATTTGCATTTTTTAAATAATAAGGAGTAACGATTTTTTCAATAATAGTATTCAATTTATCTGCAAGTTTATCATAAATTAAAGTTATTTCAGGATATTGAACCAAAACAAATAAAACATAATCTAACATTTCGAAATCCATTAAATATTCTAAAAGACTAACTTTTCTGAAGAGTTTTGCCTTATCCAAAATAGAAACTTCTTCTTTAACAACGGCATCATTTTCAGCCCTTTTACCTTTCTGACTTTCATCTTCATCATCAGAATCCGGTAATAAAGGTGCAGCTAGAGCTAAAGCAGAAGCAGTTGAAATTTGACATTCTTTTCTTATTTTTTCTTGAGTTGCCTTTAGTAATTCATTGATATCGTTATTTTCGAGTTCTTCAATATTTATTGAATCAATAATTGAAATATCCAGTGGACCAAGTGAATTATAAATTGAATGAAAATCCAATTGACCTTCTTTAATCAACAAAGTTATTAATTTTAATTCCTTACATTCAACACCGACATAATTTAATAAGTAATCAATTATAGTTGATTGGATTGGTATATTACATTCGGAAGATTTTGACCACCAAACTGATTTTTTTAATATTTCTAAAACTAAACTTTCATGTTTGTCTAAATAATTTGATAAAATATTTATTAATAGGAGGAAACATCTTTTGTTATCCAAACTGAATTCAGCAATTAATCTATTCAAGACATTGTTTAATGTAATTATGTTCTTGAAATCATTTGATTGAACATCAAAATATGAAAGTACTTGCGAAATGAATTTTGAATAACCTTCACTTGATTCGTGTAATGAAGAATACGAATTAACTGCAAAAACTCTTGATCTTGCGTCATTGTATTGATATTTACCATAATCAACAAATAAACCTTCTGATCGAAATAATGATTTATCTAATTGTAAAATTTTAATTTTCTTATCAATATTACAATCTTTTAAAAAGGTTGATAAATTCTTATTATTTGGAAACGATTGTGAAAGTATTATAAACAACTCTGAAATGTCATTTAATTTATCCGATTGAGTATTAAATTTCATTAACATTTCCGTCAATAGTTGATTCAATAAAGTTGGTGATACACGGTTAGGATGTTCTGAAATATTTAATAAAATTTCGTAAAATAATGTACTTATTACTTCATTTGCATCATCTCGTACAATTTTTGAAAGTAAATCATCTTTAAAAGTACCTGGAGACGCAATAAATTGGTCAGTTAGATACTCCCAATTATATGGAACATAATTTTTTTGAGGCTCGTCTGTCCCCATGGTTGTTTGATAGAGCTATTGCAAAATAAAAAAGAGAAGATGTTAAGTAAAAGCATGTGCTGATGATGAATGGTTGAAATTTGAAAGATGAAAAGTCATTTCGCTCAACTTTTTAGCTTCACGGGGTTTTGTTAGAACATTATCGAGATGCGCATATGTGAAAAATTTCTTGAAGTTGCTGGTCACTATAGACATTACTATATTGGGAAAAGACTAATTATGAAACATGCAAGCAATCGAAGAGTACAATGGTATGACGATCATAGATGATTGATTATGGAAATAGGTAAACAGACTGTCCCATTCGGGAAAGGTCATACATTTAATCATAAGATTATATGTATACAATAACTTACGAATTGGAAGTAATAATGGAAAACGTTTATGCAGTATACAGACACATGCATAACTTGGTTATAAAATAACGCATTGTTACTACATTCCGGTTGGACCGAAATGAGGTGATTTAATGAAGTAGAATCAATATTTAAAGAAATGAATATCCACTTATTAATTACTTAATTGTATAGAAAATTTATATAGTTCCTTTAATCAGTTCGTTACAATCCAATTTAAGGTTAACTACTAATTAAGTACTTAACCGTTCAGACAACTTATTAAGAAATCGATTTCCTGTTAGATATTCTATTGCTTATCTATTACTATTTCACATAACTGATTATTATATTACAGTTAAGATTTATTTACTGATTTGATTTACCTCTATTGCAGATCAAATATTTTTACACTCAACTCACTCATCACTAGTTTAAATTAAGGTATGTATATCGCTTAATGCAATAGGTTTCACTGCTAAAACATTTAATCCCATTTGAGAATATATTAATATGACATAAGTAGAGACACATTCAATATAGTACAAATGGTTACGGTATGGTAGGTATAGCGCGTGTCGACCTTAATATATGGTATGCAGGATATTAAGTATGCGCTACCATCTCAAGAAAATCCAATAGGTTTACAAGATTTTATATGGTTAATCTACACAAATTATCCCTGGTTTTTGTTGCAGGATATGACTGCAAACTGTCTAGGGTTATTTATTAATACATATAACTGAGAGTACTTATTTTTGTCAATTAACTGTAAAACCAGAAAAGAGAATAGTACGGCAAGTATACATCCAGCTGTGTATTCTGCCTATATAAGTAAGTATTCGTGATGTTTGTTAGTTAAGAAGTTGGTATCCAATTAAGGAAAGAAATGTAAGAACATACATATAAGTAGGGAACTCAATGTAGCCTTATCAAGGTCAATACCATTAATGATATTCATTATCAAATGAGTTCTAGAAAGTGTCGAGAAGTAAAAATTTCAGTGTTGACAATTGGGATTGAATGAAAATTATACAAGCTTCTTTTCTCCTGCTTTGGTGAAACGAAACACTTCGACAAAAAGAATAAAGGAACACAATGCAGGCAAATGCAAGAGAAGAACATTTATACAAAACCATGAAGGCTAGGTACGTCGGGTTAGGAAATGCGGACACTTCGAGAGATGAATTTATCGGAAACATTAGAAGAGATACTTATGCCAGTTTGATTGGACATGATTCATTGTTAACACAATTAAGTGTTGGACTAAACCAACCAAAGAAAATAATTCAACACAATATGATTGATAAAATGTCAAAATCGTAAACAAAGAAAATAAGATAACGCACGTGAAATAAAGTCATTACATAAAATAAGAATAAAAATAAACAAAATCTTTCCTTCATTAGTATCATGCTAAAAGTGGAGCTTGATCGCCTGCATCTTGATTTCCAACTTGTCTTAAAGTATAGTTACAGATCGATAAGATTGAAACCACGAAATTTAGACCAGAAATAACAAAGGCAAAGATCCATTGTAAAGCAATAGCTCTTGACATCAGTTGACCAAAACCAACACCTAACATCAAGAAACTTGTTGATAAACCGACAGACCAATCATTGTAAAACAATAATAAAGTCACTGGTACAAATAAAAATTCCCAAATGAAGATGTTTGCTAAAATTCTTGGAAGTAAAGATTTATTGTGGGAGTGGAAAATACATGCACCATTCCAGAATATTGCATACAATGTCCAACTTAAAGGAATACCGGTAATAGGCAAATGAATTGTTAACCAGCCAGAGAAATTTTTGATTTCAATAGTTTTATGAGAAAAGTAAAGCATTAATAAATTAAGCAAATTCATTACCAAGAGAATTTCGGCAATGATAAAATGCTGCTTTGCAAATAAGTAACACCAAAAAAAGTGAACTAGGTTAAAGAAGATAAAATGCGGACCAACAATTGCATTAACATTGGTTTGGTTTTCCTGAGATTCGTTAGAATGGAAGAAAACTTTGACAATGAAGGACAATTGAAAGACAATTGTAACAAGCCAATACAATGCGATAACAATGAAAATACCGGAAAACGGAGTGATCATGTGTTTGTCATTGACATGTGGGAGGAGAAAAAAGAGGGTGCTAAATGCAGAAAGAGCAAAGGATGTAGCAACTGTAACTTTGTTTAGTGTGATACCAGCTTGTGACATTGTGAATGGAACAAATGGCGAAGAACCAAGAGGAACAAAGAAACAAGAAAGGAGTAGACACTGCAATTGAGTGACACAATATAATATAATATAATACAATGCAATACAGTACAATACACACACACATCCCCACCACACAGTTACTACAAGACCTGGTCCTGCCTGTCCCAGATAATTTGAAGTGCGCCTCCGGCATTGCCATTTGCCAATTTTGCCACTTTCCCAGGCCTTCCCCTCGCTTTGCGCTCTTTCCGCAAAACACCCCCGAACCTTCTAGAACCGCGGCCGAGCCGCCCTGGAACCCTTAATTTCCGCTTTGAAAACGGTTTTGCTTTGTCATATCTCCTATTTCCATCTATATCCACCACAGTCGTATATCCATCTTGGAAGATATAAAGCAGATAGATCCCCCCCTCTACGGGCCTTGTAACTACTTTTCTGACTTTCCTTCTGTCTAATAGCGCACATATTCAAGCAAACACATATACGCTAACAACTATGAGAGCACTTAGACAATCTCAACATTTAAGAAAAGACTTTATCTCTTTTGCAACTGCATCTAATCTTGATTCGGTGAATCCTGATATCCAGGATGACCGAATATTTAACTCGGTTTTCCGTAGTAATTTACAATCACAACCATGCTCTCAAAGAGTCTCTAGTATCCTTAATACAATAAACTCTAAAAACCATTATTCGTCTGCGCAGATAGAACGAATGAACAATTATTATGGTAAATCACAGATTACTAATCTACTATTGAACAAGAAGCAAGATACCAATTTTTCAATACTTGCTAAAACTGAAAAAAAATATAGATAAAAGATAGTTTTATTATCAATTAGACTGGTTCATGTGGGAGGTTGGTTTTTTTTTACGAAATATTCATTTATACGATTAATATACGATATCATCATTATTGTGGCATGATATTTTTTGAAATGTTTTTATAGGTTCTTCTTATTTTGATTTTTTTTTTTGTTTTCTTTCTTTTTTTTAAACAAATATATATAATATCCTTTATATCTTTTAATTATCCTTACATCCTAAATATACTACCTCTAATTACAAATTCTGGTTTTACATTTCGAAGTTGAGTTAATAGAATACGATCGTGTTAAAGTATTTATAAATTGATATTGAAAGATTAATTACAGAAATAATACGTAATGATAAACAGGTTAAAATAAATTAATTATTTTTCTTCAGCTTTGGATTCATCCTTTGGTTCAGTTTTTGATTCGGTTGTTGATTCGGGTTTTGATTCAGTTGGTTCTGGAGTTTCGACTTCACCCTTGTTGTCTAACCATTCTTTAAAGGAACCAATGAAATTTAATCTATGTTCGTAACCGAAAGTGTAAGCTAATTCTTCACTCATTGTTGCCCTGACACCAGCTAAGCAGTAGAACACTAAGGTTTTTTCAGTACTAGGTTTATCAAAGCCAAAGGTTAATTTGAATTCATCTGGGTGTAAACCTAACGCACCTGGACTTGACTTTACGGGAATATTGATAGCATTTGGAATATGACCAGCTGAAAATTCATCTGGTTCTCTAACGTCAACAATAACATATTTGGAATCAGCTGGGTCTTTATTAGCAATTTCTTGCATTTGTGAAAAATCAATTAATGGAGCAGCATCTTCGTTTTCGATTAATGAATATTTGGTTGTTCTTGTTGTTGAAAAATTGACCTTTTGGATTGATCTTAACGGTGATGGTGATGATGTAATTGTGTTTTTAAATTTTAATGATTTGATAATATTTGATCTGAGGGCGGAAGTCGAAGCCTTTGATAAAACAGAGAAGGCTCTGACACTGGATCTGGAAAGTCTTGTAGCAGACATGCTATTTGTGTAATAATAATACAAAGAAAAGTGGTTAGTTCAGGGTAAAATCACTAGATAAAAGAGATGATGCTAGTAATGACCTTATACTGAATTAAATTGGTAGCGGGAATTTTTGCTGTTATGGAGATGGAAGAAAAATTAAATTTCCCAAAATTCGAGCATGTTTTTATTTTTGTGCGACATTTGTTTACTTTAATTTAATTTATTGCTTGTTTAGTAAATACAGTGAGTGGATTATACAAGATAGTACGTATGTGGATACTATTATTAAAGATATCGAAATATTTTAAATTCGTAAGATATCACTTAAGACAGACCAAATTGTCTCTTCATCTGTTCAGCCATTTGTCTGATCTTCGGGTCGTTCATCATACTCATCATGTCTTGCTGTGATGGCATACTGCCCATACCGCCCATACCGCCCATACCTCCCATACCTCCCATACCTCCCATACCTCCCATCATCTTCTGTATATTTTCCATCATGCCCGGATTGTTTTGCATCTGTTGCATTGCCCTTTGCATTTGTGGATTATTCATCATACCTTCCATGCCACCTGGAATATTCTGTGTCATATTCTTGGTGGTTTGTGCCATTCTTGCAAACATATTCCTTTGTAATAGAACTGCTTCAACTTCTGTAACACTTGTCCCTGAACCCCTTGCAACTCTTATAATTCTCGATGGTTCATCAATAAATAATGATCCATCACTTTCTAATTCCTTCTTTGTCATTGAATCCAATATACAAATCATTCTCTTAAATCTATTAGATGTTTCATCTTCTCCGATTTGATTCATCATTTCTCCAATACCACCTGGTAACATTTGTGCAATCTTGGATAATGGTCCCATTTTTAAAATATTGTTCATTTGTGATTGTAAATCTTTTAATGTAAATTTACCTTGCTGGAAATTTTTCATACTATCACCTTGATCTAAATTTAAAGTTTTAACATGTTCCATTAAACCTTGAATATCTCCAATACCTAATAATTTAGAAACAAATTGTTTTGCTGTAAAACTTTCTAAATCATGAATATGTTCACCTGTACCAATAAAAATAATTGGCGTTTTACTTGCTGCAACTGCTGAAATTGCACCACCACCTTTTGCATGACCATCCATCTTTGTTAAAATAATTGAACCAAAATTTGATGATTCTTTAAAAGCTTTAGCTTGAGCTTCTGCCGCTTGACCAATAGATGCATCTAAAACCATAATTGTTTGATTCGGTTTAACAGCTTCACCAATTTCAATCATTTCTTGAAATAATGCGTCTTCTTGTCTATGTCTACCCGATGTATCAACAATAATGATTTCGAATTTTTCCTTCTTGAATTGATCAACACCATCTTTAGCAACTTTAACGGGATCACTTTCGGTATATGAACCATAATATGGAATTCTTGCCTTTGTCGCATTTTGTTTTAATTGATCAAATGCACCAGCTCTAAAAGTATCTGCACACACCATACCAACTTTAAAACCTCTTCTTTGATAGTAGACTGCAACTTTGGTACATGTTGTAGTTTTACCTGCACCTTGTAGACCAACAAACATAATAACATTTGTTTGTTTCTTCTTTGGTTTAAAAGTCTCAACATTTTTGACATCAATTAAATCACATAATTCGTCAAAAACAGCCTTTTGGATAACTTTTTTCTTATTAATCCCAGGCTTATCATCATCTGCTTCAATAGTTGCCTTTAATTTCTTTCTCAATTTAATAACCAATTTAATATCAACATCTGCTTCCATTAAAGCATTTGAAATTTCTTTAAGTAAATTATCAACAACGCCTTGATCAACAACAGTAGATCCCGTTGCCTCAGACACAGCGTTATTGATACGTCTTCCCAAGTCTGCTAAAACCATGGTTGCAATACTTGTTCTCGATGTATATGCAGTCCAATATTATTATAGTAGATCCACATTAATTGATATAGTGAAAAGAAATCAAGGATTCAACGAAAGTTCAGAAACTTCTGTGCACCACATTTTTTTACTGATTTCTATCATGAATACCTAGTGCTATTATACACTAAATAGGTATCACTTGATATACTACATAGCAATGGCACAGGGTGTGGTTCAACAGGGACCGCAAGTGGTGGAGTTTGGAATTGTTAATCCAAAATGGTTGGATGAAAGTCGAGCTGAAGATACGCAATCTCTAATTCAACAAATTGTCTGCTATTTAGATTTAAGGAACTATGATAATGATACCAATAACAACCAATGGAAACTACCGTGGTCTGAAAATCCAAAGGTTAGTGCAAATGGTGACTTAAAAGTTGATATTGTTAATAGATATACTTTTACAGAATGCATTTCTGATGATGAAATTATCAAACAACTTGGACTTTTGCAAGCCATTCACGATATGTCTGCTAAATTTAACACAAATGATATACAGAATACGTCAATGTCTTATATTGACACAGATAAATCACGTACAATAATAGGTAAATTTAAATCAGATGATGATGATAATGATGATAATCTATTTTGGTGGTTTTGTAAATTTGAATTCATGAAGATTTTGGATGCTAACAATGAAATCAAATACCTAAACCGTGGAATTGCATCACCTGAATATTTAAAACAGATTATTAATAATGGTTATGCCATGTTTATGTTAAACAATAGCTCACTCTATGAATTGAATAAGTCAGGGAGGGAAAAAGTACGTGCACTTTGTAAAAATTGGTGGAAAATTTGGTTTAATAATAAATTTGAATTTGAATCATCTTATAATATAACTGATGATTCTTTATTTAAAACATTACCAGGTGTCCGATATTCATCTGTTAATAAACCTCTTGGCTTCAGAGAAAATATATTACAAAAATTGAATGGCTTTATGAATGAAAACTTATATTTAAATGAGGTCTTAGTCTTAAATACAAATTGGACTCCAAATAAAAATTGGGGGGTTATTTACAAAAATGAATCATCAATTTATTCCAAACTATCGATTACTAATTTGGTGAATTTTTTAAAGGAGACTGACTTGACGTTTGGTTTAAGTTCTTATTCTCTAACATTTGGAAATTGTCCATCATTAAAACAATACGTTAATCAATTAAATAGAATGCAATCAATTAAACCGGATGGTGGTTTATTAGAAAGATCACTAATGCTACCTGCAATTTATTTACAAGATCAACTAACAAATAATGTGTTTAATCCTATTGCTGATGCCGTAAACACTGTTGAATCCTATATACCAATAATGGGTACAATCAAAGAAGTAAGTGGTTATGTACCATCAATATCAACTGTTTCAAATATGACGTTACATCCATGGGACACTGTCAGTTCGTTTTGGAAAAAATCGGTACCTGAAACTGCTGAACAACATGACCAAGATGTAGATGAGCCTAATATTTTACCCACCACAAGCATTGAATCGAGGGGTGCATCAAAGACCACAAATTTTGCGAATGTTGAAGAAAGTTTGGAAGTAGCTAAAGGTTCAGGTAGTTTTATTTTAGGTTTAACTAAGCAAGGTTCAATTATCCTACATGATTATCACTTATATAATCAAGAAAAAAAATCATGGGAAATGGTTAAATTAGTACTTTATGAAATCAACGGAATTTTATTCATTTTATTTTATGATTCAAAATATAATGACTTGAATAATATTGCTCTTTATAATAAATTATCAAAGTCACTTGATGTGGTTTATGAAACATACTTTGAGGACTTGATTGTTAATCAACTTGATTCAATTAGAGAAGATTTTCAAAGTGATGAAAGTGATGAATTTCAATACATCATTTATGATAATGAAAAATATTGGACAAATGTTTTAAATATACCACCAGATTATGACATATTGAACCATCAAATTCCTGAAAGAATCTCTTTATTAGAGAAAAATTTAAAAATAAACATAAGTTCAGAATCTACAATGCTTGAAAATTATAGAATAATTTCTTTAATTCAAGATAAACAATTACAAACGATCATTAAAGACAATTTATTACAAGGGTGGGTCATTAATGAAAAAATTATTAAATTAGGGAAGAATCAGTGTTGTTTCTTCAAAAGGTTTAATATGCATAAATGGATAATTGTTGTTAAACAACTAGATCTTGTGAAATCATCGAATAAGAATGGATTTATATTTGGTGAAAAGGTTCGAAAGTGGCTTGATTGGGCAGAAGTTGATGGTTATATATAATTTATATTAGATTTTGTAATATTTAATACAGTTTAGGTTGAAACACGTAATTGTTAATTATTCAGGATTCTGTAATGTGTATGTGCAAGACGCGGTTTTTGATTTTGCCATTTTAATTTGATTTGACTGTTTCTTTTCTTACAATTTTCTTGTCCATCATTGTTTATAATTTTTTCATACAGGTTTATAATAGCCAAAAAAGACAATAAAATTACATATCCATAATGTTAGGCAAAATGAAATGTAAAACATGTGGTGGTGTATCATTCACAAGAGAGTACCATACGGCATCCGGAGATTTAGCCTGTACAAATTGTGGTTCGGTTATGGAAGAAAATCCAATTGTCTCTGAAGTTACATTTGCAGAAAATGCAGCAGGTGCAGCAACAGTTCAAGGTTCATATGTTAGTAACGATCAAAGTCATGCAACGTTTGGTAATGGGCGTGGCTCATTAGAAAGTAGAGAACAAACTATTCAAAATGGTAAAAGAAGAATCAGAAATGTTGCTTTAGTTTTAGGTATACCTGAACATATTTCAGACTCTGCACATCAATGGTTTAAATTAGCTTTAACGAATAATTTTGTTCAAGGTAGAAGAAGTCAAAATGTTATTGCTGCATGTTTGTATATTGCATGTAGAAAATATAATACCCATCATATGTTAATTGATTTTTCATCCAGATTACAAGTTAGTGTTTATGCAATCGGTGCAACCTTTTTAAAAATGGTCAAAGCGTTACATATAACAGATTTACCACTTGTTGATCCATCATTGTTTATTCAACATTTTGCAGATAAATTAGAATTCGGGAATAAAACTGCAAAGGTTATTGATGATGCAAAAAAATTAGCAAGAAGAATGTCAGATGATTGGATACATGAAGGTAGAAGACCTGCAGGTATTGCAGGTGCATGTCTATTATTGGCAGCACGTATGAATAACTTTAGAAGAACACATTTAGAAATTGTTGCAGTTACCCATATTGGATCACAAACGATACAAAAAAGACTACAGGAATTTAAGAAAACTACATCCTCAGATATGACAGTTGATGAATTTCGAAAAAATAAAGCACAAATGCCATCACTACCACCATCATTTAATAAAGTCCGTGAGAAACAAAACAAAATACAAGAAGAAATGAAAGGGTTGAATAATTTAGAAGAAAATATTTTAAATGATCCAATTTTAGGTGCGATGTTGGAAGATGCTAACATTGATGAAGAGGAAATCCAATCAAATATAAGAAGAATTGTCAATCAAAAACGAAATGATATTAAAAGACAAATTAATAAAAAACTAGTGTACAAAGATGGTGTTACAAAACTTGAACTAGATGACGAAAATGAAGTTTCAATTAAACCAAATTTTGAAGGCCTTGAAAGCCTTATTAGTAATGATACTAATGATAGTTCTGAAATTCCGACTGAAAAGCGAGGCGATAGAGAGTTATTAGAAATGATAGAAAAGAATAGACCAAAAAATTTATCATTATTCCTACCGACAACTGAAGATATTTTAAAGAAAGTTCCAGAGGATGATGAAGAACTTGATAAATTGATTGATGATGAAGAATTGCAATCGTTTATTTTAACAAAAGAGGAAAGTGAAATGAAGGAAAGATTATGGGTTGGATTAAACCAGGATTTCTTGCTCCAACAAGAGCAGAAGAGATTGAAACTAGAAACTGATAAAATCGCTGGTCATACTACTCAAACTCGTAAACGCCGGAAGAAGAACGAAAATGATGAAGAACGGAATTTAAATAGATTAACTGATTCAAACATGTCTGGATTGGCAGGTCTTATGCGTGCAAACTTATCAGGTAACTCATCAGCATCTGATAACGCTAAATCCTTGTTAACTAGCAAAACGTTAAGTAAAAAAATTAACTATAGTGCAGTTAATAACTTATTTGATGATTAGAAAGTTAATTTATTGAATTAGAATTTATGTGTATTTTCTCTGTGTATATTATTATTATTATTATTCTTATTGTTATTGTTATTACCAAGTTACTTACTATTAAACATCAAATATATCGTATTACACATTCACATTGGCCTACCATTAAAACTCACACGTCCAAGACCATTACAGGTTTGGCACCTCTCCAAATCAAGGAAGAAATGGACCATACCACGTCCGTTACATCTCGGACATAAAACACCGCCAATTCTTGGATCTCCCGGCTTAACGACCGTAGGGCCATTATTTTGCGGATAAACTGGGTAGCCCACCACTTGACCTGGTGGTAGTTTGAAAACATTGTTGTTAACAGGATTTGGAGCAGGGGGGTGCTTAACTAAATATTCTAATTCTCGTTGAGTTGCTGGTGGAGTAACACCGGGACGGAACTTTTGCCAGCATTTCTTACAAGGTTTATCCTTACCTTTTTTGAAACCGGTATTATCACATTTTGAACATCTATATGACGAAGGATATCTCCATGGAAGATACGGATTTGGGTTGATTGGTGTTGGTTTCGGTAATTGGTTTGTGGCTGTCGATGATCCTGATGGTCTTGTAGGCTGATCAGTTCTATGTGGTTGTGGCGGTGGCGCCGATGATCTTTGATACTTACCACTATTTGTGGTATAACCAAAACCAGATGTAGAAGAAGTTGATGATAATGTTGTAGTCTGGCTGAATATGGGGTTTGGTATACCGGGTTGATGCTGGCCTGGTGGTGGGGCTGACGGCCTCTGATATTGATTCGTTTGATCTAGTGGAACAGATGGATATTCCATTGATTCATCATAGGACGGAGGGGGTTCAGAGGGTATATCCATATTAGGATCAAAAACGTTCAATTTGTCCGCAGATGGTGTAGTTCCTACACCGGAGTCCTTCTTATCGCTATTCATAGTGTAGATTTAGTAGAATGCTTTTCTTTAAAATGACGAAAGGAAACCGAAAAGAAACCAAAAAGAAGATTGTCATAAGATAGCAGCAATACAAGGAAAAGCATTTTCGTCAGGAAATAAAGAAATCAATTTTAAGCCTACACGTTACCAGATTTGTCTGTTCCCCTCAAAAAGATATATTCAATCCACGACAACATGAAGTGTATTAATTTACCATTATTATTAACTAAGCTTGATCTTCATGGTACAGACGATTTATTATTGAATTAGTAGTGTATTTCAAGGAAAAGTCAAGCCCCCCAACTCCCCAGCCCCCCTTTTTCCATAAACGGAAGTGGCAGAAAAACTAGGGGTAGAGTTTTTCACTAATATATTTAATAATCACAAACCTTCATTTGCCCTTAAAATTTACTTTCTTTAATTTCTCCCCACTTACCTTTTCTCATCCTTTTACATGAATCTCAAACGTTTTATTGAATCAGGTACACGTCGAAAAGTATAATTATGGTGTGTAACGCAAATTTATTCTGTGGAACAAACGGACCAACCTCAACATCTCTTACAAAAGTTGTAAGTTCGAGATCGTTTATGACCCAAGTAAGGTACTGTATAGCTACCAAACTTGAAAATCAACTGATGATACAATGAGATCAAATAATGATACTTCTTTTTTGTAAAATTGGTAATATCAAGCCTAAACCTTTTATTCACCATCGACCTGAGGGAATGGTTATAATTACTAAACATGTAAATAATATTTTAGAATTTACTATAGAAGAATTAAAATATATTCATGTGGTTACAAAGTAAAACGGATATGGAATAAAACAAACTTGAGAATTCAGTTGACAGTAAGAGTCGGTATTGCAAAGGTTGCGGTTGAAAAACATTGCATGATAATTTTCACAAAGGGTGGTAGTTTATATTAATCGATAGAGTTGTTGATTATCAAGTAGCATGGTATCCCGTCAAGCTTGGGTAAATGAACTCACATTTTTATCCTTTACAATTTTTTCCAATTTTGGAAACCAAAAATTCAATTTTCATATTGAAATTATGAATTTATTTTCATTTCGATGTATATTTTCTCTTAGTGTTTTTTGTGCTGTGTTTTGATCTAATTTGAATATTGGTATATTCATAATTAACCATGATTTGGCTTACACAAACACAAAAATTTGGTGTCTTTTTTACTTCTGCTGGTACATTGCTCTTTTTCTTAGGAGTGCTTTCACTCTTTGATGCTGGTTTATTAGCTATGGCAAACATCCTTTTCATTATTGGTATAGTTTTGATCATTGGTACACATAAAACATTTTATTTCTTTACAAGACCACAAAAAATACGTGGAACCATATGTTTTGCAATTGGTATTTTGTTAATCCTTTCTAAACATTCATTTTTCGGATTCATAATTGAAACGTTTGGTATTTTAGCATTATTTGGTGAATTTTTTGCAACTTTAGTTCAATTTCTCAGATCAATGCCAATTATTGGTCCTTTCCTTTCTCATCCTTTCGTTGCCCCTGTTGTTGATAAGCTTGCAGGCGTAAGAGTTCTTCCAATTTAGAATTTTTGAAGTTATGACAAATCATCAAACTCATTAACTAATTCCTTGCGCCATTGTACTTTTTATATTGTATATCATTCATTCTCTTTTGCATCGATTATAAATATATTTTAAATTAATTTTATATGCTCATCTATATACACGTTTTTATTATAAACTTTTAATCAAACTAGATATTCATTTTAATCATTTGTTTAAAACTCCGTCAACCAGCCTAGTGAATTCTAAAACTTTATAATCTTGACCATGTTGACCAACTAACTGAAATCCCATTGAATCATTGCCAAATGGTATGGACATTGTTGGCAATCCAGCTAATGACATTGGAATTGTAAACACATCATCCATATATGAAGAAACAGGATCAATATCCTTGAAATCTTTGATTAAGGGTGGTTCTGAACCATTTGTTGGTGCAATAATTATATCGATTCCATTTGCATTAGTGAATGATTTCTTTTCACTTAAACAATGACGATCTTTGAAAACCTTATTAAATTCTTCAATTAATTTAGCACGAATGCCGGTCGCTTTCATGAAATGGCTATCGTATCCATATGAACTTAACGCAAAATTACCTAGAATAATACGACGTTTAACTTCATCACCAAAGCCGTTGCTCCTAGTGGTTATAAATTCTGGTTCATTTTCAAAATTGCATTCATCCCCATTAGCCCTATATCCATATCTAATACCGTCATACCTACTTAGGTTTGATGCAGCTTCAGATGTGCATAATGTATAATATGCTGGTAATGAATATTTGATCAAAGGAATGGAAATTGGTACCACTTCAATTAATTGTGATTCTTTTAATTTGTGTAGTAATGTCTTCCATGATTTCTTAACTTCATCGTTAAGTTCATTAAATTTAAATTCAACTGGTATACCAACTTTAAATTTTTTACCCACATTTTTTTTATTATTCAATCTCTCAATTGCAATTAATTCCCTACTTGAGTCACTTAAACATGATGGATCTTTTGAATCTGATAAATCAAGTGATCCGAAAACTTTCCAAATTGTATCAACATTTTTTGACAATATACCGACAGTATCTAAACTTTGCGCATACGCAATTAATCCCCAACGTGATATACGTCCATAAGTTGGTTTGAAACCATAAATATTTGTATAACTTGCAGGTAATCTAACTGATCCACCAGTATCTGATCCAATTGAAAAGTCAACTAAGTCTAATGCAACTGCAGCTGCAGATCCTCCACTTGAACCACCAACAATTCTTTGGCTATTGGAAATTCTTTCAAATGTATTTGAATATAATTTTGGTACAAGATATGAGTGTGATGACGAACTATCATTTGCGTTGTTCAGTATTTCAGTCGTTATGATTTCCCCATTAATTTTTGAAGTTTCATCCTTAATATAAAAAGTTACCTCATTATATGACTCAACTAGATCTTTTCCTTGTTCATAGAGTGGATGTAATGTTGGGCCAAAATATCCAGAAATTGTTGAATTACCCATAGCAAATTCATCCAGATTAGCTTTGCCAACACACTGTGAGCCTGCCTGATTAAGTAAGGTAGCAACCGTTGAATTAAATGGTGATATGTAAGATCCTAATATCTTTGAGGAACATGTAGTTGGTTCTTCTCTTGTTGTAAAATTATCTTTAATTGCATAAGTTGTATTTCCAAGTGGTGCATATATTAAAGATGGATCGAATTCGATATTTTTGTTTCGAATTGATGTGAAGACATTGTAGCGTTTGTTCACACTCTTGATGTGGTTCAGACTGGATTTCATTATTATGCTTAATGTTCTTCGAAAAGGAAGTCGGATAGTCAAAGTTCTTTTCTAGTGAAATTCTCTAGATTTTGCTCGACATGAATATTTATGAGACTCCATGTTGATTATTCTTTTTCTTTGGTGTTTTCTGAAGAAAATATATCAAACAATCAGGAAATGGCAAAGAAACAGAAGGTTATTCCTAGACTGAAACCTATTCCATACACATTAAATGATTTGTCAATAACTTTACGGCAACCACAATTGGTTCCATCTACAATTATAAAATCTAAAGAAGAATCGGAGAATATTCAACTTTTTTCAACACCAGATTTACCAAATAATAAAAGAGGTTTCAAGTATGTGCCATGCCGCCCAAATCCTTATTTTGATTCGACACTTTATTCAACCACTGATTTACCACCATACTCTGCACGTTGGTCATATTTTGATCGTTCGCCTGAAATGTACATTAATAAAGATGTGACAATTGTTGGTACACAAGGCTGTGATGGTTGGAGGAGCACAAGAGCAAAAGTTGGCATCCGGGAAGGTAAATGGTATATTGAATATAAGATTATTAATGGAATTGGTAATGAAGATGATGAGGATGATGTGGATGATGTTAATGATAACAGAAAATCAAGATCTGCCACACCTATGGTTGGTGGGAATTTTGATCCACACGTCAGGGTAGGTATTGCGCGTATAGAAGCATCATTAGAGGCACCTGTAGGATTTGATGGTTATGGATATGGTATTAGAGACATCAATTGTGAAAAAATTCATTTAAGTCGAAGAAGTGATATAACGAGTGATAATTCTTGTGAACCTAATAGCAAAATTGATCTGAAGAAGGGCGATATAGTTGGTATACTTTTGGATTTACCAAGTATTGAATCACAAAAGGAGATAGCTAAATTAATGATTGAGCAAGAAACGTTATCTAATCCTGAAAATAAAGTCGTAAATACAAAAAATAAAAAGTTGGAGAGTTCCTTTATTGAAAATGGTATTGAAAGAGAAATGATTCCAATTAGGTATAAAAGCGAATTATACTTTGAAGAATATGAATATACAGGTTCAAAGACAATGGAACATTTATTAAATCCGGTTACTGTTTTTGGTGAACATGCAATCCCTGATAAAGAAAGATTTAAACCCGCAATATTATCAAATTCTTCAATCACATTATACGTTAACGGTATTAAGAAAGGCAAACCATTTGAAAATTTATTTGCATTTCTACCCCCTGCAAGTGAACAACGTATGGCCAGAAGTAATAATAAATCATATAAAAAAAGTCAGGATGGACTCCTTCTAGACAGAGATGATGGAAGCATAGGCTATTATCCAATGGTAAGTTGCTTTCGAGGTGGGGCAGTTCAAATTAATTCAGATATTAATGTTTGGCAAATACCTGAAGATCTAAAAGAACAATTCAATACCGGTGGTATTAAAGCTTATGGTAAAAGATTTAATGATAAGGTTGTTGAGGATTATGTCTTGGATTTATTTGATGATACAATAAATAAATACCTAGATAAAAAGGAAAAGGAATTACAAAATTAGAGTTAGAATGAATAAAACGTCCTCATATCTTCATCACAGCCTTCACGTGGACAAGCTCCATCACTTTTAGATTTCTGAACTAATTCTTGACAATGACGATGGAAACGAACGTCGCAAGAACCATTCGGGCATGCAATACCACGAGTTAAAATATCACCACAACCGTTACATAAACTGATTGTTCCCTCTGGTGAATTCCCATAGGTGTCAATTAAATATTTTTTCAATTCAACCAAACCTCTAGTTGCTAATGTAAAATTATTCGAATCACGTTCCAACCAACCATAATTTTCTAAATCCCTTAAAAAATATTCACATTCTTCCATTGTTAGTTTCTTTATCAGCGCAATATTTTCGTCACTGTCTTGAGTAGTAGGACCTGCTCGTAGACTCTGTATCATTTTTGTATATGGAACGTGGTATTTAATTTGTCGATGAATATCACCAGTTTTTAAATCAGTAACAGAATTTTCATTCACAAATTCAGGTAAAAATATTCGATCAATTACATGTTTAACTAGCTGTATATCATTTTGTGAGTATTTTGTTGACAATTGAATTGCACCTGTAGGTTTTTTATTAACAAATGAAAATAAACTGATGGATGCATCATCCATATCTTGTGATTCAACAAGTTCCATATCTAAAGTTTCTAATCGTGAATTTATGCTTGCTAAAACTTTTGATAGCACACTTAGATCAATTTCTGGCAAAGGAAAATCTGATTCTAACTTTTCTTGTAATGTAGATTTGGCTGCTTCATCTTCTGATGAATCTATTAGCAATGTTAAAAGCGCCTTCTGTAAATATGAAAGCAAATCATCTTGTTTGATTGTACGGACAGACATCACAAGATCAGTCATGGCTGCATGTAATTCAGTATAGCCCTCTTCCTTAAGATGCTCTTCAAAAAATTCGGAATTATCAATACACATATTTATTTGCTGCTTTAATCTAGCACTATACCATGGTTTAAACAAGCTTTTTAAGTTAAGACTGACGCCAAAAAGAATAAAACCTTGATTGAGATTATTCAATTTTTTTCGTGATGCGCAGTGAAACTATTTTAATCCAGTTTTTGGTTTGTTAAAGGCGATTGGCATACTCTCTATTCTCCTGAAATAAAAACAGAACCAAGTGTAAAGTCATTAAAATGGCATATTATCAACAATATCAAAACAACCCTAATCCTACGGCAAATATGCATTCTGGTTATTCAGCTGGCTATGGTGGATATGGTGTTGATCAATTTCAACAACAACAGCAACAACAGCACATTAATAATAATCGATTCACAATGCCATCAGGTTCAATGGAATCACCAGGTACAAATGATGTTGATTATGAACAACCATTACCACCAGGTATAGTAGCAGCGTTTTCTTCATCTGGGTATCCAGGTGAACCTCCACTTTTTCAAGAACTAGGTATTAATTTCAGTCACATCAAGGCGAAAACGCTAGCGGTTTTAAGTTTGAGAAGTAGATCATTAAAGGAAGATGTTATTCAAGATAGTGATATGGCAGGACCTATTCTTTTTTGTTTACTTTTTGGAACATTATTATTGTTGAGCGGGAAAACACATTTTGGTTATATTTATGGAGTTGCATTGTTTGGTACAATTAGTTTACACTGGTTATTTAAATTAATGAGTGCAGCTGTTGATGGCGGATTGTCCTTTTTACGAACTGCAAGCGTTATGGGATATTGTTTGTTACCGTTAGTTTTATTAAGTGCAATTGCAGTTATATTACAATTAGATAATATTTTAGGTTACATATTATCATTCATTTGTGTTAGTTGGTGTACTTGGGCTGCAAGTGGCTTTTTCATCAGAGTGTTGAATTTATCGAATGCAAGACCTTTAGTTGCCTATCCTTTGGGTATGTTTTATTCTGTCTTCGCATTAATGACTGTCTTTGCAGAAAAGAAACAATAACTAAGTACGCTAATTAGTGTTCATTAATTATTAAGTATATAGTTTACTTTTATAAAGCAGTAAGAAAAGTATAATATAAGAAGAACAGAAAGACTGGGATGTATGATAGTAGCTACATTTGGTATTAATTTATTCAGTATGTAAGGAAGGAACTAAAATTTCATAATTACCAGTTTCACTTTGAGTATTTTTACTCTCAATTTCAACATGTATTGTAGCAACAATGCCCTTCATGTCAATTGGATAGCCAAATAAGCCATTTGTATGTGAAGATTTTTCAATATTTTCTTTCAAATTTAAACTTTTACATTGGCCAGTAACTGGGCCAGGCAAAAAATACTTCTCCGAGTTTTTAATATCATCAGTGTAACGTTTTGTTACATAATCTTTTGGTAAATTTGAAACTGGAATCAAATCTGCATAATTTCTTTTATTCATAAATAAAGGATATAAACGTTTATCAGTTTTTCCAGGTTCTATACCAAATAATGGAACCATATCTTCGCTTGTTGATTTATTCAAATAATGTTTCTTTGAACGCATGGTTAAAAATTTTACCATGCCAGTAGGTGGTGGAGCATTAACAATTGCAGAAGAAATCAAATTAATTATAAAACTTGGGTCATTTTGTGCCTGAATATTAGTATCGCAACTTCTAAATCTTGAAATACAAGATAAATGAACATCGCCTGATAAAATAGTAATTCTAACGTCATTATCAGAACCAAATTTAATTAATCTTTCCATTAATAAATTTCTTTCCTTTTTATGATGATGAGCACACCAATGATCATTTAAATCGTCTAATAATTCAATTTCACCATCAAATTCATTCACTAAACCTTTAGCAATAATACCTTTACGAGCTAAATATTTCAAAGGAAAAATTAAAGGTGAAGCCATTATTTTTTCGACACAAACCATTCTAGGATATGCAATTGGAATACCGAGTAGAACATATAAATGTTTAATTTGTTTAAAACATTCTTTTGATTTTCTGATTTCAACATTTAATCTTTGAAAAATATGTTCATATGTATCATTTGCAATAACTTGACGTTTTGTACGCTCAGTTCTACAATCAAATCCAATAAATCCAATTGATTTTCCTAATTTTGCAAAAATTGATCTTGGAAATCCATTAATATATGGACCTTTTTGTCTTGCATGTACCCAAGATGGCTCATTTTCAATAGGTTCAGTATGAACCGTATGATGTTGGAATAGCATATAATATTTAAAAGCTTGTTGTCCAACACCTTTAAAAATTTCTTGATTCATTGTAATATCACTATAAGAACCAAAACCATCAATTATATCATGATCATCAAAAATATTAATCTGAGGAATTGAAGCTAGAGCAATTGGAAGAACTGCCTGGATTGTTACACCTGCTGAACCAATCCAATAACCTTTTCCAAACCATTCGATGTACCTATTCAAATAATATTCCCTGAAAGATTGTTCCATTTCAGGGGTTAACTTTTCAGTAGAATGTAAATGTTTATGTTTAAGCCATTTCGAAAACTCCGGTGAAGTCGTTTTAATACTGTCTGCATAAATCTGATCACCACCACCAATCATTACGTGATAATGAAAAATAGGATTTGAATGTTTACGCATAACATCTAACCACAAAGAACCTCTAAATGACGAAGTATCTGTACCCAGTGAAAATCCGTTACAAGAAAATGACATAACGTTCATTGATTGAGCAAACGATGGAATGAAAAACTGAAAATGTGGTAATGATTGATTATCGATTAAATATTGAACTTTTTGTTCATAAGCCTGTAACTCAAATTCAAATGAATATCTAAAGAAAGTGAATTTATCTTCTTGATAAATCATTTCTGATTTGGTTGGATCCTTACTGATAAATTGGCCGTCAACTTCAGTATTGCCTGGCCCTAAAATAAACGAAAGCTTAGGGATTACATCATTAATTGAATGGTTTCTAATAACGATTAAAATTGAACCTCTATAATTATCCTTATCATCTTCATGTGAAGCCAAAAAGCGAACAGTTGGACCACAAGCAATTGATAGTGTACCTAATTGTGTATCTCTAGGACATGAACTTTCCTTTGGAATGGATTCAGGAACGGCTTTTTCAACCAGACAAACATAATCATCAATTGGTAAAGGATCGAACCATGAGTCTGCTATATTGTTTGCAGTAAGTTGAGAAGACATTGTGGAATAACTGTAATGAATCGACTTATCTCAGATGAATAAAAAAATGTATACAATCAAAAAGTAGGCAATCGACAAGGTGTCAAATTGAAAAGACAGAAAATGATAGCTTAGGATTGAGATGGCAAGTGAAATTCTCAATTTGCTATCACTCGCTTTTGTGTGGCCAACATTCCCTGAGTACATATTTATAGGTGGGTAATGTCATCCGAAAAGTAGAGAGCTGGATAGATCAAGCAGTTGGATTTTAGAACAGTCAAGTAATACATATGGCATTATACGGTATATATATATATATAAACTTTTCGGTCCAGGAAATCTTGATTAGGACATAAGCCAGATTTTTGGAAATTTGAGTACTTTTTTACTCTTTTTGGTGTACCTTGTGAAATTTTAAAGATCTTAAAACCGTTGACATTTCGTTCGTTTTTCTTTCTTTCTTGATATCTTTTTTCTTTATTTATCCTTTTTTTACAGCTAGTAAGTAATTAGCAAGATGTCACAGAAAGCAGCTAAAGGTACGGTTTTATGTCTCCACGGTTTTGCCCAAAACGGTGCGGTGTTCTCAGCCAAGGCTTCCGGTATTAGAAAGATGTTAAAAAAGGCAGGTTATCACACAATTTTCATTGATGCACCAATTAAACTGACACCTGCAGATTTACCCTTTGCAGCGTCGAGTTTAGGTGCTGATGATAAAGCTGATGAAGTTGATTTCAGAGGTTGGGTTTATACACAAGCTGACAGATTTGACATTCAACCATCATTAGATGTTGTTAAGAAAGCATATGAGGAACATGGTCCATTTATTGGCATTATGGGATTTTCTCAAGGTTCGGGTATTGTTGGTGCTATCATTTCCTCTTTTAATGAAGTTGTTGGGGATGAAAAGGCCATTGATTCGTTAAAGTTCGCAATTCTTTATTCTGGTTTTAAATTTGATAATGAATCAGTTCAAAACTATTATGAAAAGAGAATTACATTACCAACCTTACATGTTATGGGAGAATTAGATACATTAGTTTCCAATGAAAGATCACAGGTTCTTGCTGACTTATGTGATAATGCAGTTGTTTTAAAACATCCTGGTGGACATTACTGTCCAAGTACAAAGGATCTCCTTAAAACCGAAGTTGCATGGGTTAGCGATGTGGTTGAAAAGGCAGAAAAGCCAGCAGAAAAGGAAGAAGAAAATAAAGATGATGAACTGGAAAAGCTTGTAGCTGGCATAGGTAACCTTGGTAAGGCTTAGGTTTGTAGATGAGTTGTTGTGTTGATATTATTCATATTATTAGAGTTTATTCACTATACCTACACTTTTTTATACACAAAATTAATAAACTGTTCAGATGAAGAGTTCGCTCTTCTCCGATATCAAAAGATGTTCGTATTTCTAGTTTATCTAGTTGTTTCTTCAACTTTTTCTTTCTTATCCCGCTCTTGCTCTTCTTTGTTTTGCTTGTTCTTTTCTATTCAGTGTTCAATGTCTCCCGAAGAAGCACCTCTAATATTTTCTGCGAAAAAATCACAACATGTCCCCTCATTAACGCTGAGGATCACCCAAATAGGATGTGCGATGCTCTGGTGTTTATTTGCTGCTGGTCCGATTTTTGGATTTGCAGCACTTAAACCGGTTCTAATTGCTCAAGGTATATATAAAGAAGTCTGTGACATAAGTATCAATCCTTTAACCACCCTTGATTTATCAACTAATGAAGCTATATGTACTGAACAAGATTTAAAATTAAATTTGATGTTTACTTTAGCAGCTGTCATCACAAATATTACTGCCTTATTAGTTGGTTCAATTCTTGATAATTATGGCCCAAGAATTACTGGTCTCATTGGTTCTATTTCAATTGCAATTGCTTCATTATTATTAGCAAATGGATCTAGAATTCAATTCTTTGATGCTTATCTGTATGGTTATATTGTATTAGCATTTGGTGGACCTTTTGTTTTTATTAGTTGCTTTCAACTGGCTAACTCATTTCCTGGTAATTCAGGTTTAATCTTAGCTTTGTTAACAGGTTGTTTTGACACATCTTCTGCGCTGTTTCTATTTTATAGAATTGTTTTCCAAAATAATTACATCAATGATTTATCATTACATAAACTCTTTTCATATTATTTGGTTGTCCCATTATTTATTTTTCTATGTCAAATTTTTATCATGCCACATGAATCCTATAAAACAATTGAAGATATTGCCAAAATTGGAGAAACTGGTTTAGATGAAAATGGTTTACCATTAGATCCCAATGATAACCGTTATCAATCGGATGAAGTTGAATCATTAATTCGTGTTAGATCACGTCGTGATTCAGTCAATTCAACTAAATCTGTTTTTGAAGAAATTGCAGATCATCAATTAAAGGAAAAATCAGGTGGAATTTTTGGAGTTTTACATTCAAACTCACTTTCAGAACAATTTAAATCACCATGGTGGTTTATTATGTGTTTTTTTACAACCGTTCAAATGCTTAGAATTAATTATTTTGTTGCAACTGTTGGCTCGCAAATGGAATACTATTTTGATCCTAAAACCTCTGTTACAATCAACAAATTTTTTGATATTGCATTGCCAGCTGGTGGTGTTTTATCAATTCCATTTATTGGATTAATTTTAGATAATTTACATACCTTGGTTGTTTTAACTATTCTAGCATGTGTTTCCACTGCAATTGGTATTTTCGGTATGCTTCCAATTCAAAGTTTACAATATTTAGGTATATTATTACTTGTCCTGTACAGACCATTTTATTATACAGCAGTTTCAGATTATTGTGTGAAAGTTTTTGGTTATAAAACATTTGGTACAGTTTATGGGGCAATCATTTGCTTCAGTGGTGTAACAAACTTAGTTCAACCTCTGTTGGACAACTTAACACAATTTACATTCCATAGTAATCCAACACCGGTTAATTTTTCACTTACATTCTTAACATTTTTATTCGGTACTAGTATGATTTTATACATTAAAAACCAAGAAAAGAAAATCATCCGTGAAAACATCATTGGCGAGGCTCTGGATGGTATTGATGATGAGACGAGTAGTTTACTTGTTCCTCCTTGGTAGTCATTTTATATACATTCATATATATGAATCCATATATTCTTTCTAATTAATTAAAAGTAGTTAAACAATCCTGAAAAGGAAATTGATAAGGAAGTTCTTTTTTGCACCGCCCGAAATTTGATATTATAGAATGATTCGTCTTTTGTGTTATGGTGATGAGCAGAGGGCGTTTCTTCTGAACTACATCCGAACAGGGGGGATTATACTCGATATTTCCATCCGTCCATAAATAAAAACGGTATTAGAAAAATAGAAGATATATATTATTTATATTCAATTAAAAATATAGTAATTTCACAGGATTATTAGAAACAATAAAAATAGTATTATAATAGTGTTACTTAACAATGGCATCTATATTTACATCATCAATACAATCAAGTGTACTGTCATTGTTACTATCAAGATTACCATTACAACCATTAGACATACCACAACAATCCTCGTTCACATTAAAGGGGGATTCGGGACCGTCGTTACATTTAACTAATATCACATTAGATATTGACAAATTGCAATCGCAATATTTGCCAAAAAGTACACCAATTAATATAAGACATGCATTTGTTGAAGATTTAAAAATACTAGTTAATACAAATGGTATTCAAATTTATTTCAAAGGTGTAAATTGTGTTGTTTCTCCCAAAGCAGGGATCGAAAATGAGAGTATGGGCTTTTTAAACCCTTCAAATTCAATTATTTTGAAAAGTCTCGAAGATCCGTTGGAGGGTTTCGAAGGTATGATGGAAAGTGTTGTCGGTTTTGTTGATGCTGTAAGTGGAGTAAATTCGTTCACTTCAAATGAGAAACTTAATCAGGGCAATAATTGGGGTGATGAAATTGATGATGAAGATGACGATAAAATCCCTGATAGTAAAACTGTTAAATCATTAAAAAATATATTGGAAAACGATTTAGAGTTAAACGAAGATTTACAAAAAAATTTCCAGAATATTGATAATAAATCATCCAATAACTCGATTGTCAATTATGCAATTGATTTCATACTTAGTAAAATATCTGTTAATATTGAAAATATAAATATTAAGATTGTTGCGGATCCAATCATACTGAATTTAAAGGTCGATCATATAACTTCAAATGGTGATAAGGCTGATAGAAAATGTACTGTTAATGGTGTTAGATTATCTGTAATAAAACCAAAATACAAAGAAGATGAAAATTTAGAACGGGAAAATAACTATTATGAGGATAATAGTAAAGCAGAAAAGGATGAAGAAGACTATGATGATGATTTAATGTCCTCTTCCTTTATGGTGGAATCAAAAGCAGATATGCAACGATCGATTGTGGAAAGTGCAATGTATTCAACCTCTGGAAAAAGTATTTATATGAGTGCAATACAAGGAGATTTTGATTCCAAAATAATACAAGAAACTAATGATACAATAGACGAAGATTTGGGTGAATTATTGTTTATAGTTGATTCTATTAGTATATTGTTAAAAGCAAGGAAAGATATCAGTATAAAATTTGGGAATATCAAATTATCACTTATAAATTTGCCAAATCTAACATCATCATTTATAACTTTGCTAATTCAAATAAGTAAGCAAAAGACATTTAGGAAAACTAAATTGAACCCGTTAAATGCACATCCGTCATCGTCACCATCATCGTCATCGTCACCATCAAAATCAAAATCTTCCAATATAAATCTTGAATTATTCCAACTTGATGATTTACAAATTAGTTTAAATTCCAAACTAGATTTCAGTGGTAATTTTACTGATTTAACGTCATATATTTTCCATCTGAAAGAGTTTATATTGGAGAAGAGAAGTCCTACGTTAATTCAAGGAAGTTTGAAGATGTTTGAAATATTCAATGACGTCAATAAAAATTTTCATTTTATTAATGATACCAATAATTCAGAAGATGTCAAAATTGAAATTTCAATCGAAGATAATAATTATATTACGAGTATAGTGTTTGAAAAATCATTGGTCTTTAAGTTTGAATATAAATTTTTAGAAATTTTAATTGATTTTTATAATAAAATTGATCCAATATTTGAAAAAATTGAAGAGTTAAAAATAATTAATTTGAAAAAACAAAGGCTTAATAATTTATCAATGTTCTCAACTAGAAAATCAAATATTAAATCTAAACCAAATAAAGTTAATATTGAAGTTTCATCTCGATTAAATAAGATTACTGGTAGTTTAGAAATTTCCAAAGATAAGGAGACAATCAGTTTTAAAATAGCACCAATAATATATGATTCGTTAAAAAAGTTGTTCAATATTGATGTTATTAAAATTAAAATAAATACCGTAATAGGAGTTTCACATTTAGATATTAATAGGATTTTATTCACTGATCATCAGAATGAACCTGTTAAGTTTACAAGTTATGATGTTAATTTATCAAAGGCAGTTATAAAATATACCAACAAGGCGTTAAATATGGACTCAATTAATTTTCATTCATCTTTTAAAGTATTAAACAAAATAATTGATATATTTCAGTTAATTAAAGCTAAGTTTATAAGTTTAAAAGATGATTCAAGTAAATCTGTTGAAAAAACTGTGCAATTTGATAACAAGTCAACATCAATGAGAAAGCCTAGTAATAGATTGATTTCAAGTTTTTATGAAAAACCAAAAGTAATTGAATTTTATTCCTATATTAAAAGTTTTACTTTTTCATTATTTGAAATAAATGAAAAATTTGGAGGAATCATTGGGGAATTTTCAAATATTGGATATTCCAAATCTAACGAAATTCAAAATCAGTTATCAATTATGGATATTTCAATGAATAGATTAAATGGTGGACATAATGAAGTTATAATTAAAAGAGGAAATAAATGGGATAACTTTCCCATGCTGTTTATTAAGTTTGAAAGCTTGATTAATATATTTTTAAATAGTATCTTAATAAATTATGATGGAAAGTGGGTATCAATGTTTGAACAAAACAATAAAAATGAAGATCCCATAATAAAAGAGATTAAAACTATCAGAAAAAAGGTCGATGTTGAAATGAATTTATTTTTCACAGATATAAACATTGGACTAAAACCTGTTAAATTACCAAGTAGTTTAATCATTGTTATAAATAAAGCAAATTCAGACATTTTAATTTATAATGATAAAAGTACAATTATCCAATTGACATCGAATTTAATTAATTTATATTTAGTTGATGATGTGAAAAATTTAAATCATAAATTGAGACCTCAAAATATTGAAAATTTAAATATTCATTCAATTTGGAAAAACATGGGGTATATTGAAATTGGTAAATTAAATACAATATTAACGAAAATCAAATTAAATTCTAAAAATTTAAATTCCATAAATTCAATAATTGATATTGAATTAAATATCGAAAAAATCGGTTTGGACCTATGTTGTGATTCAACTCAATGTTTTATACAGTTATTGAAAGATTTGAAAAAACCAATTTATTTTTCCAATGATGATAAGTACAAATTCAAACAAGATGAAGAAATTAATGTTTTCCAAGATTTAGATCTTGGATATTTTGAGCCTTCAAAGCAAATTATTTTAACGAGATCAACAGGGTTAACAGGAATTGAGGAAGCCGTTGAAGAAGAGGAAGAAGTGGAGGAAGAGGAAGGATTAAGTATTGAAAATGATCTGAATATTGTTGAAGATTTTTTTGATCATGTAAAAGAGTATTCTAAAACTGAATGTACTAAAGTCAAGACTGATAAAATGATACCTTTAACATTATATTTGAATATATCAGAAACCAATATTTCCCTATATGATGGATATGATTGGAAAGAAACAAGGTTACAAATTAAGAAATCATTTGAACGAATTTCTAAATTAGCAAGGAATATCAAGATTTCGATGTCTGAAGAACAACGTGGTGATGATAAAGAAGATCCACAAATTATATTTGAGGAGCGATTATATCAATCCATTTTAGTTGATGTTAATATGAATGATGAAGAATTAGAGACCATTGATTTCGGTAAAAAAATGACTAGGAAAGCTAAGCTGCCATTTAAATTGAAAAGATCCAAAAAGCATAAAATTTTGATCAAACTTGAAGAACTTGATCTTGAATTTATTCTGAATTCGAATAATGAGCCACATTTAAAATCCAAACCAAATAATTTTATTGATGATAGTTTTGAACTTGTTAATGATATTCGTTTGAATATAAACAATTTCCAAATTTTAGATAATGTACCAACATCGAGTTGGAACATGTTTATTGGATATATGATTGAAAATGGAGATAGAGAAATTGGTAAGAATATGATTAAAATAGATATTCAATTAATAAGACCAATTTCACAATTAGCCGCAATTGAAATGATTTTAAATGTCAGTATATTACCATTAAGGTTATTTGTTGATCAAGATACATTAGAATTTTTTACCCGATTTGTTGAATTCAAGGATAAGAGATTTATACCTAGTAATAATAACAATAATGAAGATGATGATGATGAAGAGGAAGGAGAGATTGGGGGAGATAATGAGGATATATTTATACAAAAATTGACAATCAATAGGATTAAGTTAAAAATTGATTATAAACCTAAAAATGTTGATTATAAAGGAATAAGATCAGGACATACGAGTGAATTTGTTAATTTTTTCACATTAGATGGATCTGAAATCACACTTAATAAAGTTGTAATTTATGGGATTAATGGGTTTAAGAAATTAAATCAAGTTTTAACAAATTATTGGAGTCCAGATATTAGGAATAATCAAATAATTGGAATCTTATCAGGTATTTCACCACTTAAATCGATTATTAATATTAGTTCAAGTATGAATAATTTAGTCAAGGTGAATAATGAAATTGGAGAATTTGGAGATGGTAAAGTAACCAAAAATTTGAAAATGAATGCATTGGAATTAAGTAAAGTTACTGGGGGAGAAATTTTAAAAATTGGAGTTAAGTTAGCAACTGGAACGCAAACGATTTTAGAAAATACAGAAGAATTGTTTGGTGGTGTTGGTAAATCATCAAGGGTTGTTAGGTCTAGGAATGGCGTCATGATTACTAATAATGGCAATGATAATAATAATGTTGGAAGAAGAAGACGTAGTTCTGTTAATTCATTTGATGATGAAGATGAGAATGATTATCATAAGTATTTTTTGCGGGGGGAGAATAACAAGATGAGGAATTCGATAATGAATCAATTGAAAGAATATGAGGATGCAATTGAAGAAGAGGATGATGAAGATGGGGCAAAAGATGAAGATGGAGACGGTGATGATGATGATGATTATTATTACGATGATGATAATGAGGAGGAGGAGGAGGAAGATATAAATGAACAATACACGATAAGTTTATATTCCAATCAACCAACTAACTTAAACAGTGGATTAAGAACAGCATATGAATCCATAGAAAAAAATTACCAAATCACAAAGAAATCGATCCAGAAGATAAATAGAGAAAACAATAATCATTATAATTTGATCAAGATAACGCCAATTATTATAATTCGGCCAATAATTGCGATTAGTGAAGCGGTAAGCAAGGGGTTATTAGGTGGTGTTAACAATTTGAACCCAGCTGAGGGTAAGATAGCTAACGAGAAATATAAACGTGGATAATGTGATGGGAGGATGTTATTTTTTTGTAATTAAGTACTGCGTATGTATACAAAGTGTATAATTTTTGTGAAAGAGGAGGCTCAGCGCGAAAAATAAAATAAAGTGAAGTAAAATAACATAACATAACATAACATAACTACATTAACGTAGCTAAAATATACGACTATATGACAATAAGGTAAGTATATATAATTAAATAAAGTAAAAATAACAACCCCTAAATATAGGTTAAGTTGGGGATAAGCACTTATGGAGTCAAGACGATTTTCATTGCCTTAGTGTGCTTTGCGTCTTTGAAAACTTCATAACCATGTTCGATTTAAAGTGGTGAGTAATGATTGGAGATGGGTCAAGAACACCCTTTTCAACTTTTTCGATTAGTAATGGAAGGGAATAAGTAGAAACCAAACCTGTTGAAATATGGCAGTTTTTGATCCATAAATTTCGTAATTTTAAGTCAACAGATTTACCATGAACACCGATATTTGCAATAGAACCACAGGAAGTAATTAAGTCTTGACATAATTCAAAGAATGCAGGAACACCAACACATTCAATTGCAACATCAATACCTGGTTCTCTACCAGGAACGAGATTTGTTGTGGCTTCCATGGCCTTTTCAGCATCTTGTTCATTGGTTAAATTGTAGGACTTGATTAAATTAGTTGCACCCAAAGATTTAGCTAATTTTAATCTTTCAGCGTCTAAATCAATTGCAATGATTTGTCTTGGATTTAATGATTTAGCGGATAAAGAAGCACTCAAACCAACTGGGCCTAAACCGACAATTGCAACGGAATCGTTTTCTTTAACGTAACCATTGACAACACGAATTTCATAAGAAGTTGGAATAGCATCAGATAACACCAAAAGTTTTTCGTATGGAACATTAGCTGGGGCTTTGGATAAAGTTGTGTCACCAAATGGGCTTCTAAGGAAGTCAGCTTGGGTACCATCGATGTCATGACCTAAACTCCAACCTGAACCTGTAGGACCACCAGTGGAAGTATACAATGGGACTGCATGTTTCTCTTACAGTAATTACATTCACCAAGCATGTAATACAGGATACGATACAAACATCACCTTTTTTGAATTTTTTGATATTGTTACCAACGGATTCGACTTTAACGATTGCTTCATGGCCCAAAACTAAACCATGTTTGGAAGCTGCAGCTATTTTTGTGGTTTCTGGGCCATCCCCTTAAAGAATGTGGAGATCGGAACCACAGATGGTGGTTGCAACGACTTTACCGACAATATCAGTAGGTTTGAGAATGGACGGTTTATGAATGGATTGCCAGGCGATTTTACCTGGAGCGAGATAAGTAAGTGTTTTCATCATGATTGCAAGGAGTGTATAGCGGGTGTACAGGGGGTGTGAGGGTGTATGAAGATAAGAAAAGGAAAAAAAGGGGAAAAAAAGAGAAAGCGAAAGGAAAGAAAGAGTAAAGAGGGGAAGGGATATGAAGGTAGAACAAGAAAGAGGACATACATCGGTGTTTTATATTAAGCGGATATATAGATGGAGATGACATGAAACGGTACAAATATAGGTTATGTGAAAGGTCGAATGGTAGGACGGAAAATGAGATTGAGGGGATCATCTGATGCAGTCTGTGTCTGGATAGGAAAGCGCAGGAATGTCAGGGACAAAGCCAGGACAATGGCAAGCAGGGAGGCTATGTGTGGAGAATCACACAATTGTATCTGTCCAGGGTCCAGCTGCTATTCTTCCCCGTAGAGAACATGGTTGATGTGCGCTAGCGGGAGGTCGCACACCGCGCTCGTGGGCACATGCGCAAAGTCAAGGGCGGTCCCGTGGGCGTGGGCGTGGGCGTGGGCGTGGACGGTGCCAAGGGCTGTGGGCCGCCCGTTCACCACGACGGCTGCTTCGTCCACCACCGTGCGCAGGTCGTCCAGCGCGGGCGTGAGCCGCTCAGTCGCCCACAGCGCCACCAGTGCGTAGCCGTAGGCCATGGCTACGAGGATCCAGGCGGGCACGGCGACGGCCCACCAACGCGACGGGTAGTAGTGCACGCCCACGGCGGCCAAGACACGCTGCGGGAGCACGGCCCACGCGAGAAAGAGGGCCAGAAAGAGACCCGCCACGGCCTGGGAGGCGAACCCACGGTACTCGGCGGGCGCGCGCGGGGCGGGGCCGCTGCGGATGGACGCCGTGGGGTCGGAGGTTCTGGCCAGGGCGTCGGAGGGCGTTGGGGGTGGTGGTGATGGAGAGAAGGCAGCAGCGGGTGGAGGGGGTTGTTCAGAGCGTTGTTCAGAGCGTTGTCCAAGGGGTTGTCGGGACATGGTGGGGGATGGATAGGGTAGGAATGGTGAGAGAGGTAGGTGCACAGTGGAGGGTGGGTGCAGTTACTGATCACAGATAGTGTTACATTCTGCAGCGAAACCCAACCGCACAACCCAATCAATTCATAGAAAACCATCAAGAATCTCCATCTGGTAAACCATGACATCAATCTGTCTACCCTTTTTCTGTCCAACGACAACAACACCCACAGTCAGCCCCTCCCCAACCATCACAATGGGTACTAAAAAAATGTCTCTTACCGAATTCATGGCTGATCCCTCCCTTGGAGCGGTTCCTTCCTGGATTGACGATGATTTTGACATAACTTCCACTCTTACATCCCCATCCTTTAATAGCAACTCTAATTCCCTCAACAAAGTCAATCATCCCATCATCGGCCCTGGTCATGCGCACATCCGTGGTAACGGTAAATATATTGCAATTTTCGAAAATTTACCAAAAAATTCAACAAGGCAATTACTGAGAGAATTGTTTGAATCAAGGTACGTTAAACTAGATGATTGTTATGTCCTATTGGATCCCCTAAACACATCTATAAAAGTTGGTTTGGTGTTTTTAAATTCCCTACAAGATTTACAAAAAGTCTGTAAATGGAACGGTATAGTTATCGAAAGATCCAAAATCAAAATAAACTCCATTTCAATGGCTGATTTCGACCACATTTTGAATTTCAATGACAATTTGAATTACAATCAAGATATAGAAGATGAAAAAATCGAAAGCATGCTCAATAATCCACATCAACATCAGCACCGTCCTACGCCACCAATTACAAAACCACCTACTCAAAATAAAATTAATCCCTTTGGTAACGCCAAACCAATAGATATACCTGAAATTCCGTTGATTTCCGAAAATTCAAAGGAATTGGCCCTGCAGTTAAATCTCAATCAAACTAGTCCAACTAAACCAATTCCAAAATCAATTCCTAAACCTAACAAACCTAATCCTTTTGGTAATGCCAGACCGGTTGATACATTGAAAAAACAATTGGAAATTGAAGAATCTCTAAAGGGTGCAATTGTAAATAACACAACTTTCGACATGTCTTTAATTCATCATCATAACAATAATCATAACCATAATCATAACTCCTCCGATACTCATACTACAACTACCAATTCTATCAAAACGAATGGAATCGAAAGAAGAATCGCTAGAGATTTAACTACTGAAGAATATGAACATGAACTGGCAAAAATAAATTTTAAAAAGGGTCTTATTCATGGTCATGATGATGTTGGTAGTAATGTTGTTACTAGTGTTTCTAACAAAGTCAAAATTTTAAATAAATCAAAGAATAAGAGCAAAGATAAAAGCGATGTTATCGAACCAGTTAATAACGAAGCTAAACAAAAGAAAGAGATGAAGGAGGATAAAAATGTCAAGGAGAATAAGGACGTTAAGGATGACAAAGATATCAAAGAAGCCAAAGATATCAAAGAAGTCAAAGATATCAAAGAAGCCAACGAAATCAAAGAAATCAAAGAAATCAAAGAAGATTCTCGTACCTCTACTAACGTTGAAGAAAATCCAAATCTTAAACAGAAACAAAAATCAAAAAAGAGACCAAATCAGAAACCAAATCAGAAACCAAATCCGACACTCGAAGTTGCATCTGAACCCGATGTAAAACTTGAAACTGATTCAACAGACTTACACACTGATTCAACGTCACAGTCTGAAGCAACTTTGAAACCAATTTCTAAACCTAAATTAAAAGCAAAACCAAAACCAAAACCAAAAGCTAAATCCAAATCAAAGGGCGAACTGGAATCTGAATCATCTGAAGAAGCACAACCAAATACAGAGGTCAAATCAGATATCAAACCAAAAAGAAAGCCTAAACAAAAATCAAAATCTAATTCAGCTAAGGAACAACAATTAACGGCAACAGCATCTATGGAATCCAAACCTGAATTAGAACCTACATCAGCAGAATCCACTGAATTCAAAGTAGAATCTGAAACTACATCCACAGAATCCGCAGATTCCAAATTAGAGTCAGAAACCACATCGACAGGAACTGAATCTGAAGCTACTTCTACAGAATCCAACTCCGAATCTGATTCTACACAAGCTAAATATACGCAAACATCCTCTAGAGGACGTGGGCGT
This sequence comes from Pichia phayaonensis, assembly GCA_030558305.1. Classification (NCBI taxonomy): domain Eukaryota; kingdom Fungi; phylum Ascomycota; class Pichiomycetes; order Pichiales; family Pichiaceae; genus Pichia; species Pichia phayaonensis. The sequence continues at coordinate 213,815 of JAJMSE010000010.1, forward strand.
GGTAAAGGTAGGGGAAGAGGAAGAGGAAGAGGCAGAGGTTTTGGAGGAGTTGGACGTGGTAATCGTGGCGGTAGATGGATTGATGGAAGAGGTGGTAGAGGTACTTATGATAACGAACGTGGAGAATATCGTAATTTGGTTTACCACAAGCCAATAGAGAAGCAGGAGCAGCAGGAGATGTCAGAATAAACCAATTGTATTGTATTGTATGAAAATAATGTATAGTAAAGTTTTTTATAAACTATAAATAATAATTAAAATAAACTAATAATCAAACTAATAATCAAACATATAATCAAGGGCTTTTAAAAAAATAACTCCCCTGAACCCTAATTTCTAATCCCAAACCCATCGCAAACATAGTGATCGGTATCGAGTTTCCCATCCAAAATCGTATGGGATCCGTGCATTGCACTCAACAGCATAATCTTTGCCAACCGTCCGCAAAACACTCCCATGATCCCCCACGGACCAAAATCCGTGGGGGGTCTGAATTTATTGTGGAACTGCCCAGCGTTTGCACGCCCAGGATCCTCTCAAGAGGAGTGGCGGACCCAAAATAGCCAGACCGAAGCCCAACCATTTTTTGTCCACCACTGAGACTAGGGACGGCGCATGCCACCGAATTTCCCACTCGCCTGTCTTTTTTGGCCCACCATAAATGAGGCCCTTCTGTGGGCGAGTACGCACGGACTAATGCCAGCGACGGGATGGAAGATTGAGAATTTAGAAAATGGGACCAGAGAAAGAAATATATTTGAATCTGTCGTTGACCACTGGGCCACGACGTTGGAAACGGGGTAACTTGCAAAACATGCGGATTTCTTGGGTAGTCTGGTGCACGGGTGTTTGTCCATTCACTAGGAAAAAAAATTATCCCCCAATTTTTTCGCATTTTTTTATTTTTTTCTCCTGGGAAATTTGATTCATACTTTCATGGGACTTTTCCGTTTTCGTAGAAACTGGAAAAAAAAATATTCTATTTCAGATATTTCAAATTAATGAAAATTTTTCTACATTATTCTTATCCTTTCTTATTCAACTAACTACACTACATACAATGAATAGAGGTAGAGGAGGATTCAGAGGCGGTAGAGGTGGATTTGCTGGTGGCAGATCATTTGCACCTCAAGGTCCACCAGATAAGGTTTTCGAAATGGGATCATTTTTACATTCCTGTGAAGGTGATATAGTTTGTAAATCAATTAATGAAAAAATTCCATATTTCAATGCACCAATTTACTTAGAAAATAAAACTCAAATTGGTAAAGTCGATGAAATTTTAGGTCCATTAAATGAAGTTTTCTTCACAATTAAAACTTCCGAAGGTGTTGAAGCAAAATCTTTTAAGGACGGTGATAAATTTTACATTGCTGCTGATAAACTACTACCAATTGAAAGATTCTTACCAAAGGCGAAAGATCTTGGACCTAAACCACCAAAGAAGAAGGGCTCAAAGGGTTCTTCAGCTGGTGCTTCAAGAGGTGGTAGAGGTGGATTCTCAAGAGGTGGTGGCAGAGGTGGTGCTAGAGGTGGTTCAAGAGGTGGATTCTCTAGAGGCGGTTCTAGAGGCGGTAGAGGTGGATTCTCAAGAGGTGGTGGTAGAGGTGGTTCAAGAGGTGGTAGAGGTGGTAGATTCTAATTATAAAAACCCATACATACTAACTAACTAACTAATTATATATATATATATCTTTTGTTTTTTACTCTTTCTAAACAAATCATAATCGTCTTATAAAAAACAACTGTAATCATTATAGAAAATAGATGAAAAGATATAAATTTTTTTTTATTTTTATACAAAAAAACCAAAAACTCCATTTTGTTAATTTAAGTGAAATCTTCATCAATTTCAACTGGTGAATTGGCAATATTATTCTTAATATTGTTTAAAATCTTAATCTTCATACCATCAAGTCTTGAAAACTTATCAAATTCTTTAGATGCAATTGCAATATCATCAGGATTACCATCTTTAACTGCATTAATCAATTTTTCTGATAATATAAACTCTTTAGTTGTTTGGAAACTTGGATCCCAAGATAAAAATCTTTGTAATACTGCATTTGCACTTGCATAATCATTATTATCCGCCAATCTGCATAGAATTGTCTTCAAGAAATAATCTTTTAATGACCATTTAGATAATTGATTATTTAATGAATCTTTGGCAATTGATTCATAAATAGTTGCAGCCCTTGTATAGTCTTTAATGGTTTCATCACAATATAAATCGGCTGCCTTTAATGAACATTTATTTGATAATGCAGATGCTGAATCTCCTTTATACCATTCACTTGCATCTTCATAACTTTTAATTGCTAATTTAATATCTTGTAATTCATTTTCATATAATTCACCTAAATCACATTTGAAATTTGCACTTCTTCTGAATTGACCCCTTTCAACAAACATCTTTACTGCTGATTCTAAACATTTCGCCGCATTTGCAGGTGATTCTAATTTATAACATTTAAATGCTTCAACTAATAAATTGGCTGATTCATCAGGATATTCTCCTTTTAATTGACATTCACTTGCCTTTTCAAATGCCTGTCCAGCTTCAATACTTCGACGTTGTAATTTAAATAAGTTTGCTGCTTTTACAAATAATTCACTAGCTTCATCATATTTGGATGTACTTGAACCACCAAAAATTGATGAAAATAATCCACTACTTTTGTTAAGCTTTTTGGTTGCCTAACATATTTTTAAATGTCAGTATTAAAAAACAATTCAATTGTAATATTTATAAGATATATTCTTATACATACTTCTGTAACTAAGTCATCTGGGTTTGACATTGTTGTTTGTTTTGTTAAGAATAACCAAAAAAAAAAATTAGTTTATTTCTTTAATTTTGCCTTTCCAAAGTATTTCTTTATCAGAATTATAAATGCGATTGAAGAAATGGTGCGCATGATAGAAAATTATATCATTTTCTTTTGTTGTGAAAATTCCCTAAAATTATGAGATTTCCTCGATTTTTGGTGTTACAAACAAACAGTCATTTTAATATTTACAGTAGTGTTTAAACCATATAACTATAGAATTCTAGCGAACTTTAAATTCCAATAAAATCTTTTTTTTATTTATAATTGAAAATGTGAGGTTTAGAGGAGAGAGGGAAATTTAGATATTTTAACAAAAATTATAAAATATTGAGAAAATAGAAAATAGTAAAACCTTAAAAACAACTATATCTCGACAACCAGTTAAGCTATGTATATATAACCTAATTAATTTAATAGCTATAATCTTATGTTTTTATAATTATTAAGTAAATTTGAATAAAAGTCTGTATTTGAAAAGATATCATTAAGTGATGTCACGTGATATATCACGTGATAGATGCCGCATTGTTACTGTCTATGAACAATTTTCAATTGTAAATAAGTTGTCCGTACTTGCTAAATAGAAAACTAATTATTGAATCTTTGTAAGAAAACGAACTAAGATACAATTTACCAATATACTGTTATAGTAATCAAACTACGCGCTAATGAGCAACGTGGATTGATTAGTTATTGTTCAACTAAGCAACCCTTATTCGAAGCAATTATACAATCTAAATAAAAGTGGATTCACTGGTATTTATACATGTTTGCCCGCCGACATGGAATCACCCACTCGTCGACTATTCTTTAACTTCTGTTCTATGCTTCATTAGGGACAAGACTCGATTGAACACTTCCTATTGTCGACATTCCCATGTTTATGGGTTATGTCATTGTGGCATCTATTGTTGATCCATGCTTGTGGACTCCAGCAATACTATTATTAATTATTAATTTCTCATGACTCGATCCTCTCATTCTCATATAGATTTCGTCGGTGACTCTGTCCTCATGGAACTCCGTCTTTCTATACCTCTTTCTCTAAAAGTGTAATTCTCTAATTGTCCATTGATTTTAACTCTGTTGAGTGTCTTGTACTTTACGCCCAGGTATTTCATCGCTTATGATCATCATTATACTAAATGCAATTCATTATTTAACTATTTATTGTTGAAAGGATTGCCGTACTGATAATAGACCGGCCGATAACAATTGGGCCAATAGACCGATAATAACTTATCTGTTATCTGTTATCTGTTATCTGTTATCTGTTATTTGTGATCGGCTATCTCCTATCTGTTATCTGTTATCAGACATATCGTATCTATTCCTTTATATAATTATTACACATTAGATTAGTATTTATAAGGAGACATAGTTTCCTGTTCTTTGTATTTTTGTATTTTCTATAGCTTATTTAATCACCGATTTATCTAATCAATATGAACCCAATCCTCAGAGTTAATGCATTACAACATTTATTTAACTATTTTACCTGAACTTGTTACGTAATCCTCGGTTGAACTGCGTTCAGTCATGGTCCAAATTATTCCTTTGAGGATGCTGTAATGGCACTTGTCGGAAGGGTCAAGACTTTGTCGCTGTCGATTGTCAGTCATTAAGTTGAGGTGTCCTGTTCGATCCCTGCGGACTGTAGCGGCGGCCATGGGTAGCCTGGTTTAGCTGTTGCAAGCAATGAGCTGGGGGACCGCTGGAGGGTAGAAATACAGCACAGCGCCCAGCCCGTGGGAGAGGCGAAGGGACCGCACCTTGCATTCTCTTCGGGGGTTGACTGGTGGCCGGCGGTTGGTTGATTTCGACCGCAAATATTCTTTTTGCTGTGGTGAATTGTTCTTTTTTATATATCTACATACATATGAAAAGAGAACTAGTAAATGGAACGATTGCTTATAAGCAATGATTATTCTTATTATTATGATTATTATTAAACAAAAATTTCTATAAAACTAGCTAGCATTTTTCGATGACAATAGCAGAAGCTCCACCACCACCATTACAGATACCAGCTGCACCAACCTTACCATTTTCTTGCGTTAAGACAGACATTAAAGTAACAATAACCCTGGCACCTGAACAACCTAAAGGATGACCAATTGCAACTGCACCACCATAAACATTGACCTTGGATGGTTCAATATTTAATAATTTAGTGTTTGCTAATCCAACAACTGAAAATGCTTCATTGAGCTCAAAGTAATCAACATCATCTAACTTTAATCCTGCATGTTTTAATGCCTTTGGAATAGCAAGTGATGGTGCAGTTGTAAAATCAACTGGTGCATGTGCCGCATCCCCCCAACCAACAATTTTAGCAATTGGTTCAATACCTAATTCTTTAACTTTCTTTTCTGACATTAAAATTAATGCTGCACCACCATCATTAATTGGTGATGCGTTAGGTGCAGTAACAGTACCATTTTCCTTTTGGAAAACAGTTCTTGCACTTCTTAATTTTGCTTCATGTAATTTATTGGTTTCTTCATCTCTTTCAACAACAACATCTGGTTTACCTCTGATACCCTTGATAGTAATGGGTGAAATTTCTTCCTTAAATTTACCATTATCATGAGCAATTTGTGCTTTTTTATATGATGAAACCGCAAAATCATCTTGTTGTTCTCTTGAAATACTGTGGTCTGCTGCACATTTTTCAGCTGCAACACCCATTGCTTTACCATCATAGGCATCATTTAAACCATCTCTTGAAATACCATCAACAATTGTATTGTCACCAAATCTTAAACCCGCTCTTGCAGCTGGCATGTAGTATGGTGTATTAGTCATTGATTCTGCACCACCAGCAACAACAATATCCGCACATCCAGTTAAAATAGTTTGTGCTCCAAGTATAACTGCTTTCATACCGGATGCACAAACTTTATTAATTGTGGTTGCAATGGTATCTTCACCTAAGCCTGATTTAAGTGCAACTTGTCTTGCTGGTGATTGTCCAACATTGGCTTGTAAAACATTACCAAAGAAAAGTTCTTCCACGTCTGTTGGCTTGATTTGTGGAACTTTTTCTAAAGCTGCTTTAACGGCATGAGCACCAAGGTCAACATAACTTAATGCTTGTAATGAACCTTGGAATGAACCAATAGGTGTTCTAGCACCTGCAACAATATAAACGTATTCTTTAGACATGATAATTTTGTCGATGATTGAAAAAGATCAGAGGAATGAAAGATGAGCTCCAGCTGAGCATGCAAGTAACTTAGGACAGCGTCTTCCTTTTTTATACAATTTGAATTTTTCAGCGGAACGAACGACGCGTTGCTCTTCGTATAGAAAGAATAGAATCTGATCTATTTCAAATTTCAAACATCAAATGGGAAAGTAGCGCAATGGGTTACGAAATATATCGCTATACCACTAATTGCTAATCGTACAAAGTTTCTTATAAATAGTTTTTTTTAGACTTTAAGCCATCACAACATCACCTTCAGCATCTTCAACATACTGAAGTTTTTCATCCTGTTTCTTTTGATGTTCAATCAATTGTTCATAGGTCCAAACTGAAATGCCGTTTTCTTGATCTTTTGGATCAATAGGTTGAGCAGATGTACGTAAAAACTTTTTAGCTGATGCGACAGCCATATCAGTTGATAAATTAGTATCCGCATCAAGTAAACCTTGTGCAATCCATTTTGGTAATTGTCCCTTTCTTCTTGCAAATCTACGATCCGCCAAAACCATGACACCGTAATCATCTTTGCCTCTTAAAACTCTACCTAAACATTGTGCTGCATGTCTCATCGCATCGAAAGAAAGGAAGTCATTCTCTCTAATTTGATAATTATCTCTTAAAAATTCTAACCTTGCCTTTAAAATTCTAGATTCTGTGTATTGAAATGGAATTCCAATCATCAGGACTGTTCTACCATAATGATGATCAAAATCAATACCTTCAGAGACTTTACCTCTCGCAACTGATAATAAAACAGCACCTCTACCATTTGAACATGCCTTTCTATATGTTTCTAAGGCCAATGATGTTTCTTGCGCATCTGGAGTTTCCACTAAAATTAGCTTATATTTCCAAACTTCATCCAAAATACCCATTGTTTGCCATTGTGAAATAATACTTTCCATATATAAATATGAAGGGAAGAACACAACCAATCCATCTGGCGTAATCTTTGAAAATTCAATCATTAATGTACCATAATTTCTAACGACACTCGGATCATTTCTAATTTCAAATCTTGATGAAATTGCAACTTGATCTGAACCTTTTGTAACAATCATTGGCAAAAATGATCTACGATCTAACGTCATACTATATGATTGTTGAATAACTGTGTCAAAATTTAACATTTTTGGATACATATCTAAAGGCGAAATAGTACCGGAAGTTATCACAACACTTGAAAACTTCTCAAAAATTGGTTTGATGGCAATCGATGCATCTAAACAGGATAATCTTAAAATTGGATTTGGAACCGTCGCATTTTCTGTCTCGAACGGCTCTAAAATAAGTGTAAATCCGCTTTCATAAGTTGAAACCAATGAAGCAAATGTTGCAATATCTTTTAATGCATAAAACTCTTCAATTTCACTGACTTGTAATGTTCTAACTAATAACGATAATCTTTCAGAACAAAATCTCAACGGTTTTCTATCAATAAATGTAAGTTGTTTTAAATGTAGTAGAAACGATGTTGGAGTTTCCGCAATAACATGTAAAACTTTCATTCTTGTCTTTAAATATTCTATCAATCTTTTCATGAATGAAATAAAATGTTCTGCTCTTCTAATACTACCAGGAATTGCTTCATCTAAAACATCTTTTGATAATACAGGATTAGCTATAAATGTTTCTTCATTTGGATTAACAATATCACTCTCTCGCAATCCTTCGACTAATTTTTCATATTCATCTTGTAATCTTGAACTATCAATCTGTTTAACTTCTTCAACTTTTTTACTCAAACTTTCGGCACCCTTTGTTGCCTTTTTCAATACATCATCTGTAATGTCCATTGATAATGATTCAATACAAACGTTGTCAATATTGTGGGCTTCATCAAAAATAACAATACTATCACCTGATAAATCTTTTGAGACTCTTTCTGCTATTTTTGGATCGATTAAATAATGGTATGAATAAATGACAATATTACATAATGGCATCATACGTCTAATTGTAAAATAAGGACACGTTCCCTCAGCTTTACAATAAGTCAGCAATTGTTCAAAAGAATAAACACCAGGTGGAATCAAATTCGTTGGATCTTTTTCATATAATTTTTCATGGAATGAACATAAATCTTCAATATCTCCATCACCATTTTCAATTCTTTGTTTCAACTCACCATTTGTAATTCTTCTACATTTTTCATCAACAACAATACCTTTTCTTTCTTTACCAATTGTTGGATGTAGACATAGATTCTTTCTACTTGTTAATCCCAGTCCCCTGAAATCTTCAACGAACCCCAACTCTTTCGATCGGAATTCCATTAACTTGTGCAATTCGATCAACGCCTTTTCAATTTCTGACATAGTACGAGAACAATATATAATCTTTCTATGTTCAGGATAGAACATTTGATATGCAACGGTGATTGATAACAATGAAACAGTTTTACCTGTCCCCGAGGGCATTTCTAATATACAATTCCCTCCAACGTCAAGTGATTTTTTGATATCACACATATATGCATATTGTTCTGGATATATCCTTGGATACGGGAAAATAACTGGTAAATCATCAATATAAAATCTGTATTATTAAAGTAAATTTAAAGGTTAGTAATCCATAGATTAAAAAAAAGTTGTCATGAATTTTTCTATCAATGTGATTCCATACTTCATCTTTATTATTGAAACAAAGTCTCTTAACCAGTTCCGTATCAAGATAGAAATTCTAGGGGAAAATCACCAATTTCTGCGTGAATCAGGTTGATCAGATTTGCAACTTTTTTCAAATCGTTCTCGCCTAACGAAATTCAAACGTCTATGATTTGGCTGGAAATTCTAGCGGTTCTTCTATAAAAACTGAAAAGTTATTTTTATTTCTTAATAGTACACAATAATATTAGAAAGTTATTATTTGACAACCAATCCATTAATTTCAACTTGTTTATCTGCTTCCATGTATGAATCACAAACACACCAAATATAAATATCATGAACTCCGGATTCTGGGACTGTGAAATCAATTGTAATTGTTTGAGTATCTTTCGTAACTGCAAGCTTTTTACTTGCATATAGTTCACTAGTCTTTGTGTTACCCATAACAATCCACCAACTTTCCAAACGTTTCTTTGGATATGTTGCAGAAACAATTGTTAAATCTTCAACTTCTTCATCCCTACTAATTTCAATATTAATTTGTTTAGATACTCCTGCAATTACATCACCATGTAGACTATAAGTAACATCCAAATTTGGATACTTATTGACAAAATTGGCAACTTCTGCCACCTGATGTTCAGTTAAACCTTCCAGAATTGATTCTCTGTCTTCATCTTCAAGTTCCATAATATCGTAAACAGTATTAACTTTGAAATTTTTACATTTCGTTAAAATGTTTTCAGTAAAAAATGGGATTTGTTTCAGAACGTTATCATTATTCCACAAACCTTGAGTAGTCATTTGACATAAATCCATAGCCAACATGGCATTAAGTTGCCCCTGAGTTGATAAAGTATCAATTGATGCATATAATAATTTAATTGCTATTGGTAAAATATAATCTAAATCATTACCTAAATCAATGCTCAGAGGAATTCTTGAAAAGTAAGCTTGAAGCAGAATGAATGTCTTTAATGCTGGTGATTCGAAATCAGTTTCCATTGACCATTTTAACGGAATGCTATTGTATAATTTAAATAATACTGAGTCTTCACCTTCTCTAACCTGTAAACTTTCGAATTCCGTTGCTAAGCAAATAAGTTCAAGAATCTTCTTTAACCTCATCTTGCCATTCAATTGATTTAGAACCTCCATCGTTCCAAATGAAATATTATAACAATTTGCAATAAGACCACTTTCTAATGGAACAATTTCAATTCTTTCATCCTCATCAACTTCATCATTAGTAGCTTCATCATCGTCAATATTCAGCTCAATCAAACCAGCATTTTGCAAATCTGTTAAAGAAGTTTCAACAAGTTCTGACAAATATTCAGACAATCCATCTTCTGAAGTGTTTGAAAGTTTGTAAAATGATGGGTTTAATTGTAATCTTCTGTAGAATAATGAATATGTCAGCCAATCAATGGCATACTGTCTATTTTTAATCATTTTAATATCCCCCATCAATGCGTCATGGACAAAGTTATTTAGATGACTTTCGAATGGCAATGGTAAAGCAACAAATCTTTTATAGTAATCAAGTTTGGACGAGTTGGTAAAAACAACAACATTAGCAGTAACACCCAAATCCTTTCTAGCCAAACCAACCATTTCCAGTAAATCGTTAATAGGATAATCAACGAATACATGCCCCTTACCATCATATTCTTTAGTGCCGAGAACAAGAACATCAGTTGCAGATGGGCAATATCTAGAAGAATTTTTGGTTGTAATCATACATTTTAAAAGATCAGCCTCCAAAAAGTTGAAGACAATAAGCTGATCAATGTTGGATAAATTTTCATGATAAAAGCCGACACCAAATTTCAAACAAAGTTTTAATGTTGGATCTTGGACTTTTTTCAAATGTTCATCTATAGCACTAGTATTAGCCTGCAACCATGTTAATGAATCTAATTTTAGTTTACGCAAAAACTCCTTTGCTAAATCTACTACTTCCTTTCTTTGTGAAACAAAAACTAAACAGTTTTTACTACCATTTGTCAAACTCATATTTTTAATATAGTTATATGCTGGTCTTACTAGATATTTTAGTAATGATGGATTATGAATAATATCATAATATTCAAATCTAATTTCAGATGGATAAACTCGTTCTCTTGCATCAAAATCAAAAAAATTATTCTTAGGGACATTTATCCAATCGGCAACATCTTTATAACTTGCTATTGATGATGATAAAACAACAAATCTCAACTTATTCTCTAAACTGGCATTAATATAACAGAATCGACTAATTACTGACTCATAAATCACACCTTCATGCCCATGGCCAATAGTGTGACAATCATCAGCAATAATAAGTTCAATTGACCGAATACTTTTCCTTTGTTGCCATCTTCTTGACACTTCCTCAATTTGTGAGGGTGTACATAAAATTAAATGCGATTGTGCTAACATTGGTAAATCAATCTTGAAGTCTCCTGTGAATTTATTGATTATTTTGCCACCTGCAAGTCCGGAAAGAGACTTCTTCCATTTTTTAAACAAGATAGCAATTAGCCTTTGATCTGGATTAATATAAACCACCCTCCCGCCTTCATCTTTCCAATGTTTCAATATTGATAATAACGCTGTAGTTGTTTTACCATTCCCTTTAGATGTCGCAAATAGAATATTTTCATTGCCATTATAAATGGCATCGAAGGCTTGTGATTGAAACTTATTAAAATAGTCAAATGTGAAAACATCAGCAAATTCTTTGATACCCAATTCCTTAACTGGGACAAGATCAGATTTAATGAGTGGTGTTGGTGCTGGAAACTTCTTTGGAACGTTCATCTTAGTTAATAAAATAGGAATTCTTTTTTCACAAAATAACCATTTATTACTAATCAAAGAGACAAAGTAATTTGGTTGTTCAGATTCAAAAATAGGGACAGCAATAGTAATTGTAATAACTTGATTAATATAAGCCTTTCTAACAAATAATTGATCCTGATATAAAATGTTTTCACCATCACAATCTTCAACTAATAGTATAAAAGACTCTGTTGCACCATGAACAGTCATGTCCCATTTCCAATTAGGTGTGATTTCTAATTCAACTTGCAACAAACTTGGGGTAATCGGATGCAAATTATATTCAATGTCAAGTTTAGGAAATTTTTGTATCAACTCCCAAGCTAAATTACCGTACCTCTCAGCCTTCAATGATCTAGTAACCAAAGTTGGATCATTCAATTGAAGATAATATTTGAATGGTGTCAACGATCTTTCTGCAGTCGAAATTATATCTTTTGGGACATTTGGGTACTGTCTTAATGGCGTATTTGTTAGCCACATTTTCTTTTCAATCATCTTACAAATATTTAGTAACACTCTGGTAAGTTTTGCCCATTTCTTTTTAAGAGCTAAATCATATAAAGCACGGAATAATCTACCCGACGATTGTGAAATAAAAATCATATCTGCCATCAAAGCAAAACCATCTAACGTGAGACCTGAAATATAAGCTTGTAATAAAATATTAATCTTAGATAACGGATCTTCAACATCCTCATTGATTGGAATTGGTGCTTTTTCAATCAATTTTTGCAATTCAATCTTTTCCTCTCTTCTCACTGGAACATACTTGAATTCTTCACTTCCTGCAAACAACCTGAATAATTCTATTTCTGAAAATGATGGTTTTATTTGTGTATCAAACCTTTTCATATTGGTATAACTAATATAATAATAAGATGCAATTGAACCTAAATTTGTTGGAACAATAATGTCTTTAACATAGTTATATTTGATCATACCATTTTTGGACAATAATAGTAATGCAGAATAAGCAAGATCTTTTCTCCTTTCTAATAACTTTGGATCATTATTATATTGGGGACCAACATAGTAAATATCTCTGGAATGCAGCATACGAATGTACAAATAAGTATAACCTAACCAATCAATACAATCTTTCAATGACCTGATTGAACCAGACACAATTTCAGCATTAATGCTATCTGCAAGTTTAGAGTACATTTGTGATTCAATCGGTAATTGTTGGTTTAATATAGCCAAATAATATTTAACTTGTTCTTGTGATGTAATTATAATACCATCGCCATGTGTATCATATCTTGGTCTACCAGCTCTACCAAGCATTTGAAGGATATCTTGGGGCGATAAATCCACCCATGTACCCTTTTCTGGCGAATATACACTAGTACCTTTAATGATAACAGTATGTGCAGGCAAGTTAACACCCCAAGCCAACGTTGCAGTTGAAACCAAAACTTTTATGTGACCTTCAGCAAATAAATCTTCTGCGGTTCGTCTATCCTCTATATTCATACCAGCATGATGAATTGCAAAACCCATCGGTAAAACTGTTTTTAAACCTTTATTTTTAGCATTTTCAGCTTCACTTCTCAAAATTTCTTTAACACCATTTGAAAATTTCATTAGACTTTCTAATTTTTCATCTTCAACCAATTTGTTTGCTAGCCATTTAGCAGTTTTAGTCGTTTCCTTTCTTGAGTGGACAAATATAATGACTTGGTTGCCTTCGTTAATATTCTGAATAACTTTTTGATAACAAACTTCATTCATTGCTTCATATTTTTTAAAAGCTTTCTTCTCTGTTATACCAATAAATTGCTGAGCTAATGGACATGGTCTATGAGATGCATCAAAATAGAATAACCCATTCTTTTCAACTCTTAAAAATTGAGCAACATCTTTATAATTTGGCAAAGTTGCCGACAAACCTACAAATCTGACTTTATTTTCGTTATTATCATCCATATTTTTCATTGTTCTGGCAACAATACTCTCAAGAGCTGGTCCTCTTTCATCATGTAATAGATGAATCTCATCAATGATTATTAACCTAACCAAACTGATGTATGATGCATCATTATTTTTTCTCGTGATAATATCCCATTTTTCAGGAGTAGTAACTAATATTTGTGTTGATTCAATTTGATGTTTCGTTAGGTTAGAATCACCAGTTAACTCTCCAACTTTAATACCTAAATGTGATAACCTTCTATCAAATTCCCTAACTTGTTCTTGAACTAATGCTTTTAATGGGGCAATATAAACAATTTTGAAATTATTTAATAACAGTTTACCCTTTGAATTTCTAAAATTAGATAAAGTTCTTAAAACGGACAACATTGCAACATTAGTTTTACCAGCACCTGTTGGCGCACACATTAAAATATTACATTCGTCATTAAATGCACTTGGATAAACTTTGGATTGAATTCTATTTAAAGTTGTCATTTCCTTACTTGGGAAAACTGATTGAGCCCATACAGGTAACTGTGAGATTGCAACTAAATCTTCATCAGCAGATTCTTTTGCTTTTTCAGGTGCTGGGATATGAATTTCTTCCCAACTTTTTTTTGTTCTTTTAAATGAACCTTTTGGTAAATCAAATTTTGAAATTGTCATTAATTTTGAACCTTGGGTGAATACCAAATTATGAAGATCTAAATTTCTTGGATAGCTATGTTCCGCAGTCGACGCAATTCTAGCGTTTTCAATTGTTTTCTGTTTTTTGGATAAAGGTTCATCGTCTTCCATTGACCTCTTATTTTTATTTTTGAGAAAACTATGAAGTATTTCCTTTATCCTTGATTTTTCAGACTCATCCTCAATTGTTGCCAATTTAATTGCATAATAAATTACTCTATAATTGCTAATTAATTGATAATAAAAATAATTTATTTCAAAGTCAGGTATCGTTGATATTCTACGTTCAAAACCTTTTAAATCTATTTGCTGCGTAATTACTTGTTCCAAGCTTTCAAATATTAGCTTTGATATGTCCTCATATTTGTAAGAATCAATATGATTTTGCCACTTTGATAATTGTCTAGTAATCCAATATTTATCAATTGATTCGATATCGATATTCGATTGTGAATCTTGAGTACGCGTTAATCTAACAATGTTATCATCATCTTCAACATCTTGGTTGATCACGTTTAAGAAATTATTTTCGTTATCCGATTTATCTGATTCATCATCACTATCACTTTCATAATTTTCATCTATGTTATCTTCATCATCTGAATCTATCACTATTCCAAGTCCATCATCAACTGAGTTATTATTTCTTACATCAACATTGACAACATCAATCTTGTAATCAGATATACTGTGAACCAAAGAATATAATAATTGGAAATCAGAGTCGGTTATCTTTAAACCAATTGCATCTTCAACTTGTTTTTTTTTTAAAATTGTATTTGTCTCGTCATCATTCTTTAAAATTTCAATAACCATATCAGCTAATGAATTTATAATATCATCGGGTAAATCATTATCTAGTTTGTCATCACACCATATTAGGATTTGATTATATGTATTTAAATTAGCTTCCGTTGTTGGTACGTAATTAAGGGCTTCAATTGAGTTAACATCTAATAGAGAAGACGATGTATCATTCTCAATTCTTTTGTTTTTCAATTTTTTATCAATCTTCCCTTTTTTATGTAAATCGTCCAATGATGATTGGATAACTTTTTTTAGCTCCTCCCTTTCTTCCTGTTTTTCTGTTGTTGATGACTTTATATTTGAACCGAAATCCATAGATGAAATAATACCCTTAAGTGAATGTGGAGTTGTATCTACTGATTTAGGATCAAAAGCACCATCATCAAAAAACCTTTTATCTGTCCTAAGAACCTTATTGGATATTGCTTCGTACTTATATTTACTTAGATCTTCCTCCATAATGCTTTCCAAAATAAAAGATATTTTATCTAAAGTTTTATCAAAGATAATACAGGAAAAAATTATTTCTTCTCCTTTGAAGTAGAAAAAAAAGATCAAAACATGTTTAAAGATATGATTTTCCAGAAAGAAACAATTTGACGTCTACCGACGCGGATTACGTAAAATTGATGTCTGGCTAACAGTGTCCCGCTTGCAAGAAAATCTGAATGCTATCCCACCCGTGTTATAAATCACTCCTATCTGTTACTTTTTGGTATGTTCTTTTCTCCTCTTTTTACAATTAACTGACACTAGTAAACATGTTACGTCTATTAGCAAAGAGATCAGCTACTGTTAAGGCAATTCCTAAGTTTGCAAGAACTTTAGCAACTGAAGCTGATGCTTCAAATATGAATGATGTCGTTACTATCGACTTACCTGAATATTCCTTTGAAGGTTATAAGCTGGATCCTCCAACTTTAACCTATAGCACTGAAAAGGGTAAACTTTTACAAATGTATAAGGATATGGTTATTATTAGAAGAATGGAAATGGCAGCCGATGCTTTATATAAGGCAAAAAAGATTAGAGGTTTCTGTCATTTATCTGTTGGTCAAGAAGCAATTGCTGTTGGTATTGAACATGCAATTACCAAACAAGATGATATTATCACCTCTTACAGATGTCATGGTATTAATTACATGAGAGGTAGTTCAGTCCAAGAAGTTTTAGCTGAATTAATGGGTAGAAGAAGTGGTGTTTCACGTGGTAAGGGTGGTTCCATGCATATGTACACCGATGGTTTCTATGGTGGTAATGGTATTGTTGGTGCTCAAGTTCCTTTAGGTGCAGGTCTAGCATTTGCTCACCATTATAGAGGTAACAAAAACCATTCTTGGGCTTTATACGGTGATGGTGCCGCAAATCAAGGTCAAGTCTTTGAAGCTTTCAACATGGCGAAATTATGGAATTTACCATGTATTTTCACTTGTGAAAATAACAAATATGGTATGGGTACTTCGGCATCAAGATCATCTGCAATGACTGACTATTATAAGAGAGGTCAATACATTCCAGGTTTAAAAGTTAATGGTATGGATATCTTAGCAGTTTATCAATCTGCAAAATTCGCTAAAGATTGGACCGAAAACGATAATGGTCCATTAGTTATTGAATTTGAAACTTATAGATATGGTGGTCACTCTATGTCTGATCCAGGTACCACTTACAGAACCAGAGAAGAAGTTCAAAACATGAGATCAAAGAATGATCCAATTGCAGGTTTAAAGGCTCATTTATTAGACTTTAATATCGCTACTGAAGAGGAAATTAAAGCTTTTGATAAGTCTGCAAGAAAGTACGTTGATGAACAAGTTAAACTTGCTGATGCTTCTCCACCACCTGAAGCAAAGATGGACATCTTATTTGAAGATGTCTATGTTCCAGGTTCTGAAGTTCCAATTTTAAGAGGTAGAATCAGAGATGATTCTTGGTCTTTCAAGAAGGGTGGTTTTGCATACAAATAAACTTTATTTAATTAAATAAGTCTGTGTGTAACTAATTTTTAATTAAGTTTTGGATGATAATGTCAATAAAATAAAATATTGTTTTGTTAAAATACATGTACACAATAAGTTAAATAAAAACTGTCGTGTGAAATGATCCGAGATAAAGTTAACAAAGTTGACAAGTGAAACAAAATAATAAAGTTAACAAAGTAAATAAAGTTAACGAGGCAAATAAAGTAACGTAAAGTAAAGTAAAGTAAAGTTAAGTAAAGTAAAGTAAAATAAAATAAAATAAAATAAAATAAAATAAAATAAAATAAAATAAAATAAAATAAAATAAAATAAAATAAAATAAAATAAAATAAAATAAAATAAAATAAAATAAAATAAAAT